>BMAO01019314.1:167055-187600 GCA_019973975.1 Trichonephila clavata
AACATAAATAAACTGGACACTACTAACAGAGGGAGATTTAAGTTTAACCTAGACAAGATCGATACCAAATGTTGAAAATTGATATTGAAGAGCTAAAGATTCATCCTTCCCTTTAAAATAATTTAGTTAATTATTTAACAGTTTACTTATTAATTAACTTTAATTTAATAATTAACATGTGTGTTTTAAATTTTAAACACTATGCTTCATTATAGTTAGAAATTTCATTTTTAAAGTAGTAGTATACCAATTGTCAAAAAAATCATTTAAGTTGATAAACACGCCAAAATTCAATATTAATTAAGCAGGGGTCTACCCCAAAGCGAAAAACATGGCAAGGGGTCTGTGGGACAAAAAGTTTGGGAACCTCTGATGTAAACTAAAAACAAAATTAAGATATATTCAAGCCATAAATATTGTTTTTAACTACAACCTAACTTTGGGTACTGTAGTTCGCTGTGATCAGGATATATATTTTTTTCGACAATCCGAAAATGGAAGAATATATTTCTTCACTTACTAGACAAAGTAGTCTAATTTTTGCTCCATAAAAATGTAATAGGGAAACGTATTACATCTTTAGAGTTTTAAATCTAAGTTGTAGATGCGAGAGTGATTATTAACGTCCCACTATTCAGATAATTTAAGGCTTTTGGGGACTGACCTCGAAATTTTGAATCATGATCAAGTGAAGTGAACGACACCTGAACTGCATTTCCTGTCCCTAAATTCCATAGTGAAAAATGGGAAGACATTTAAGCTTTTGCAGATTTAATGTGTATTACTCCCGCCCTACAACAAGTTGTAAAAGAAATTTTCTAAAAAATGTGATTATGCAGTTCTGGATAAAATATTCTGGCAGATTACATGCAATAAATAACCTCCCCGTCATTTTATATTCAATATTCCTCCTACTCCTAAAACGCGAGCCTAGAAGGCAGAGTGAAGATTGTTACAAAAATGGAAAAAGACAGCGAAAGAGAAACGATTCTGTGGGATGATTACGGAGTGGGTTTATGCTTGGAAAATTGTCTCCAGTTTTTCCATACAAAACTGAATTAATGAAATACTAATAAGTATTCATTTTTATTTATTTTTACCGAATTGTTTTTAGAAAATACCGTTTTACTAGAAATGAAGTTTACCACTGTTACATGCTGTGTGGCCTCCAAAGCATACAAATATGCAATTGCTACAAAAATTTAAAAATTTTAAGACTCGAACTAAAAGTATCAGTTTTTAACTACTAAGTTTTTTATTTTAGTTCTAAACTTTGATTTTTGCAATAAAAAAAATTACATTTTATGTATTTAAATCAAATATCTTGACAGTTAAAGGAAATAAATAAATGCCCCAAAATCAGGTTGTTTTTTTATAGAAAATTATTAAACATTTATAAATAAAACTACTAATTGAAATAGATCAAAGCTAAATTAAGGCTTTAGGCGTTTGACCTCATAATTATAAATCATGGTCAAGTGACGAAGACAACATCTGAGCTGACCATCTCCCTTTCCTAACCTCCACACCACACGTTCCACCACGGAAGGATGTTTAACCCTGGATACATTTAACCATCATCGTTTCCTTTTACACATTGGGTCTTCAGAGATACTAGGTTCGAACTCATGACACGCCACAAACACACAGCCAAGAATCTATGACCTTGACCACAAGGCTACTGTAGCCACACATGTACTTATACATATTTAGATTTAAATTTTACATTGTAATCGTCCTTTTTCGTTAACGCTAAAGTCGACAAAATTCGGTAGCATGTTGGTTATAATACAAAAGTACTGTCTTCAGTGTTACGTGATACGATAGAATTTGTTTTCCTTTTGCAAATTTTAAATCAAATGCCTTATTTATCTCTTTCACTTTTTCTTATATAATTGCGAGTGCCCATTTAAAAATGGAATATACACATTAGAAAAACACTTGTGTTAATATACCACAAACCAGCAAAAAGTAGGGAATTAACGGCCATCACGAAAGTCTTTAACAAGGGGAGGGCAAGACTAAAGAAATGCATTTGGAGACGAAACTTTGCGCAATAGTAGTACTCCTTTAGGGTGTTCAACCCTCAATATATTAGCTCCGAATGACCGGATAATTCGGAGAAAATAGCGTTCGAATTTCATGCTTAGCGTTAATACAACTAAATGCTAATTAGTGTCAGAGCCGCATTTGCATCGATGATAGTTTAACTGCTTACTATGAAACCGGTCAAGGTTCAAGTCAAGCGATCAGTTTTTTTTTTGTGTTTTTTATTTCCACACACACATAATTCATTTAATTTTCACAATTAAATATATTTATTTAAAAATGTCTTATTAAATATTAAATGTATTTTAGATTTATATATATAATTAAATTTTCTATTTTAAAAGTTAAATAATTACTGTAATTATATACATATTTATATTATATTTTATAAATATAATTATTAATAAATATTTATTATACAAGTATGTTACAAAAAATATTTTTATTGAAAAGAAGTATAATAATTTTTACAATTTATTAATATTAAGATATTTTATATAAAAATTAGTTATAGTTTTATAATGTATGAAATAAAATATATTAAAAAAACTATATATTACTACAATAATATATAAGCTATTTTAGTATAGTTATTTATAAAAAAATGATTTTTTTACATGTTATTGTAAAAATATATTACTAATTTATTTATTTTATTAATTTCATAAAAATAACATTTATATTATATATTACTAATTTAATTATCTTACGATTCAAAAATGTTTAATAAACCTATTTTAAGTAAATTTATTTAAATTTAAAAATAATTTAATGAATTGAAGAAATAAAACAAAAAAGACTGATCGCGTGACTCGAACCTTGGGCGGGTGCACAGTAAACAGTTACGCTATCATCCATACTACTGCGGCTCTGTCATTAATGAACATTTAATTATAAGCATATAAGCTAAGCATGAATTTCGAAGGATATTTTCTCAGAATTGACCGGCCATTCGACGCTAGTACATTGAGGGTTGAGCACCCTAAAGGAGTACTACTGTTATGCCAATCTCGTCACTAAATGAATTTCCTTGGTCGCGCCCTCCCCTTGTTAGTATAATAAACTTTCACAACAAATTTCAAAAATGTCATAGCTATGAAAACAAAATTCAGCCATTTTCATTAGATTATGGTAAAAAACCAAGAAATATTTTGAATTAAATTGTGTGTGTTTATTAGAAACATTCAACTAAAATATTTTTAAAATGATGCAATTCAGATGAAATATTCCCCCTTCTTACAATTTTTACAGTACATTAAAATCATTAAACCAAGGAAATTTAGGTTTAAAAATTTTTAAATAAAAAAAGATTTTTCAGTTGTAGTATTATATTTTTAAATGCGACATAATTTGTATTTCAGCAAGTATTTATCAGAAAACTTTTTTTTAGAAACTCTTATCTATTAAATATTAAATTCGTGAAATATAAAACAAATTATAATATGTTTTACTGAAGAATAAGTACCATAGTAAGATAAAAATAAAGACTTACTGCAACGTGTGTCAGGAGGATCTTTTCATCTGTGGGGCGTTTCACAAACATACATCAGGCATCTGTAGAAAGTCGAGATGTCAGCTCGTTCAAAACGTGAATAGGCTGCGATGTCATCCTTATTCTGTTATTCTTAGCAAAAATCTAGAAGTGGTAGATGGGTGGTTCTCGATCATTTCGTTTGGTTGAATTAAATTTGAGGCTTCTAAAATCTTAAGGACTTATTGCTGTCAAGCTTGGTTTCAAAAAAATTTATTTACTTACATTATATCAAAGCGAAAGAAAAAAGGTTGTTTTTCAGAAAATCTATTACATCCATTAATAAGTCGTTGGATAAATTACACCTTTCGAGTTATCTTTTTAGTCTTATATGAATTCGCAAAAATCATTCCAATTTAAAAGAACGAAAAATTTTCATTGAACGAAAATCATTGAACTGGCTTAATTATTATAATTATCGTATGTTAGAGGAGTGTTAGGTCGATAGAGTATATGGCGAGTAAAGAAAATTTTTTTAATTATAGTTAAAAAATTGTTCACATGTATGACCAATTTATGAAAAATGGAAATCATGGATTAGAAGTGAACCTTTCATTTTAGGCATGATATAAAATGTAAGTGGAGATACCTAATCTGGATATAAATAAATAATCATCACTTAAAACTAAGTCCGGGCGAATGCAGCATGCCACTGCAGCCGAGTGGTCATGGTGGCGAGTCATGGATTAAAAGTCTAGTGTCACTGATGACACGCAGTGTACAGGGGCTGATGCATGTTAAATCTATCGAGGCTCAATGAGTTCAAGTTGGAGTGATATGGAAGTTCAGAATGTCAGGTGCCGGCTCAATTGTCCACCTCGTCACTCGACCAAGTTCTAATTTTTGAGATATCTAGATAAAGGAAACATTGAAAAATCCATTTGACTTCCGACCAAGATGTCAGTTAACTGACTCACGAACTCAAGAATAATATTGAATTCACTGTTTTTGAAAACTTTGCTTGAACCACAGTAAAAATATCCTGGGATTGAACTCATCATATGACAGAGGGTTTTAAAAGTCTTTCTAACTGAAAGATTATATTTCCAAGGGAGGGTGGTCTCGAGATCAACTTCTCAGACTTTCGAAAAATTAATCATATCCGTTATCCTGACCTCGAACGTAGCCGGCTGGGTGGAGTTGTTTGTTTGTCGCTGACCTTCTGCACTCAAAGTTGCGGGTTCGACCCCGGCCCAAGTCGGTGGATTTTCATGATGCAGAAAATCGACAGCGGCATGTCGTATGTTTATGCGACTTGTAATAGATCCCTAGAATGTCTGTTTGGCTTGGATGCTCTCAGGAAAATTAAATCCTAGTATAGGTTCGCATTGCCAAGAGCTCAGGTGCCTCCTTCAGTGGAGAAAACTGGGCTTCAAAATTGCTTGCTGTAATTGGTATCGCCTACATGGTGTAGCTCTAAAAAATGATACCAGCTCCTGGGGAATGTACTAGGTCTGCAAAGGTTTAAAATACCAATACGCAGCCCTATTGAAAATAACATAACACGGTTTTCTTTCACTGAACGTTGAGAGTTGAGTCAACTTATTGATATCTGACATGCAACGCTTCACTCAGAGCCCCTTGAAACTCACCAGGAACCATTAATCGAATAATCCGGCTCGCAACAAATATTGCACTATCAATGATCTTCGTCACATAAATTGCACAACTTAGAGGGAATGATTTAAAAATTGTTTTTTCAAAAAGTCACTAATGCCGTGTCAAAAACTACCCAGTATTTCTCCAAATTTAAAATGTTTGTAAAATTAAATCCTTCTATATCTTGTTTCGCTTCCTTTTTGTTTTCAATTCCCTCTAACATTGGTCATTTCTCATAAGAAACAAGTTGTGATTTATTTTGATTTTTGTATTATATTTATTTACTAAGCTTATTCCTTTTATGAATTTTACCTATCCTTAAGAATAATTCTCATTATGTTTATGTACTTTACTGATCCTCTCATGACCAACATCTCTAAAACGAACTTTTTTTGTGGTTCACTTAATCAAAGTCTTGCAACTAAATACTATCCATTATTTTGCACTTACAGTTGAGCCCCTGTGGCTGCTAATGAAATTATATGACTTCCTACTAGTTTAAAATTATTTTTGAAATTTTAATGTTCCACCAAACATTTTTCACACTTCTCAAATTGCGTTAGGTTTCCTTAAGTATGCACTGAAATTAAAGTTTTTATAATAAAAATAACTCCTCAAATATACAATCCTTTCGTAATTTGAATAATTTATCAATTACTGTTATTTTCCTTAATAAAAACTTGAATTACCTAATTGATGAAATATTTACTAAATGACATTTAATTACCTTCATTATATAAAAAGGAATCATTACTAACTAAACAAAATGTATGGGAAAGATCTTGTAAATATAATAATGTGATAAATTTACATTTAATTTCAAAACTGTCTTCGGTAAGTATTTTATTTTCAACTCATGCCTACCAGAAGCTACTTCTAATTATAGAAATTTCTTTCATGCCTCTTGAAACCTGTTTTCCTTCCACTTCAAATCTAGTTTCCACTTTCAATAGTTCCAATACCTCTCAGAATCTTTGTCCTGAGGAAATAGATATTATTTTTGAGGGCCTAAACTCAGGTAAAGTTCCTAACCTTGATCCCATTAATTGTTCTATTTCGAAGGTGATCGATCCTCCTAATAGGATATTTAAAGATTTAAACTTTTCCATTGATTCTTTTTGTTTCTTCATTTTTTGAAACCCTAATAATCCTTATAAATTCTCTTAATAAAAAGTACTTTAATTAAATTTTATTTATCTCTAATTATGAAACGTAAAATATCGAATTCTGGTGTTAGAAATAATAATTCCGTTCGAGAACGTACAGTTGCGTTGTTGTATTATGCTACTGAATCAAAAATTCCTAGTTTTGAAAACAACGAGAACTATTACATTTTCTACTGTTTTATCCCGTTAGGTATGCACTACACTTCTTTTAAATATCGTGGTGGCCACGGTAGCCTAGTAACTATGGGCAGAAATTGGGGACAAGGGTGGAGTTATCGGGTTCGAGTACTGGCGCCGTTGAAGACCTGCCATGTAGAACAATTGATGCACACTAATTATTTCCTCTGTAAATGACTGGAGAAGAGGATACAGATTCACGTTTCTTTTTCTTCACATGAAGCTTTTCAAAATTATAAATTCCACAGATAAAGATGGCAAGGAAAGGCGCTTGACTATCGACAAAGTTGTGAATAGACCCTTTGGAAATGTTCGGACTTGTCTCCGCCGTATCATGAGTTCGCACCTAGTGCCACTGCAGAAGGGTCTGTTGCACGTTAAACCTGTTAAGGCTCAAATGTGCTCCCATTAGTGTGGTGTGGTAGTTTGGGTGACAGTCAGATGTCGTGTACTTTGTAGAGCAATTTTAATATACACTCAACTCACAATCAATAATATTGACTTTGCATGTTTCACTTTAACCAAACCAAACGTTTTTAGCCAAAGTTCATATAATTTGTTGAGTTTGGCAATGTTTTGTGTTCAAGTTTAATTTTTTTAAAAATATGTTTATGAAATGTCCTAGATGTTTGTGTCAAATTCTCGATAAAAGTAACGCGTTTCAATAACCCTTTCATAGCTCCCGGTCTCTGGGCTATTACTATAAATCCGGGTTATCTTTTTCTGTATTTACAGGGAGTTTGAATTTACACATTTCTATGTGTAATTCTATACTCTATATATTTGAGTTGCATAGGACTACACTAAGAACCATTGCTGATAAACCCATTGTAAAAAACAAAAGTAAATCTAAATTTGGCGATTGGCATCCACCAAATGGCGGTTGGAATTGTAAGTGAATCAGTCTTCTAATAGTAAATTAAAAAGAGGTGCTAATTTGATATTGATTTATCTACGTGCCAAATTGTTGTTTATGCTCACCGAGATGGGCTATAACACATTACCACACGATAAAAATAGCAAGGTAACAATATTGCAATGAGGTTGCTATGAGGATAACATTTTTTAGAGTTAATTTGTATTGATTTTTTCCTGCGGTAACCCTATTAAAGCGATATGGTACCATCTTCACAATTTTCCTTATATTTAACACTTTATTTTTGGTTTTAATTGTATTTTATAAAGGTTAATAATTAATAATAATTCCATACAAAAATCTTAAATATGTTAAAAAAGTTCTGTAAAATTTAAATTTTTTGAAATTTTTAAAAAATTTCTAAGTTATTTTAAAAAAGTTTTCTTTTTTTTTTCAAAATTTTTTCAAGTAAATTATAAAATACTACATAAAACTTGTGCATCGGATTTTTTGTGCTGCTGCTCTTTAATTTTTTATTAATTTTTTTGTAGTTAATTTTCCAAAAATTCTCAAAAAAAATATTAATTTTCATTTTGAAATTTTTTAGGAAAAGCACTAAACATGTTGGAGCTTATTCCATGCACAGTTTTACAAAACATACATTTCAGAACATGTATAAAAACTTCAAATTCATACTTATCAAAAAAGCCTTAGGGTTTTGAATAATAATATATGTACAAAAATGAATTTCATGTTTTCATTCCATAAATAGCATGATATAATATTCATCAAATAGTCTGAAACTTTCATGAAATGTTAATTACCTTATTTAAAACTGCTTACTATAGTGAGTGAGGGAATATTAACGCGTCGCACTGATTAGAAACATGAGGGCTTTTGGCGACGATGCGCGTAATTTTGAACCATGGTCAAGTGACGCGGGCGACACCTGAGCTTTAACTCCCCTCTCCTAACTACCACACCACACCAACGGGAGGACATTTGAGCTCACGAAAGATTTAACGTGCATCGTGCCCCTACACGCTGGGTCTTTAGTAGTATTGAGATCGAACTTATGACACGCTAGCCACGATCCGATGCCAAGACCACTTGGCCACAGCGGCCAACGCTGCTTACCATAAGAAATTGCAAAAATGTAGAACAATTAAACAGTATACTGCCATAATGAATGTATAGAAATATAAAACGAAAGAAAGATCAATATTTCACAAAATGTTATATGAATTTTAAAAATAAAATAAATACACACACTACAGAGCTAATTCCATGCTCAGTTTGACAACTCAAATAATGCACAACATGTACAAAAGATGTTTATATCTTTATTTTTTTACTGCCATGATTTTAAAAGCCTTCCCATGTTAAATTGTGTACACGAATGAAAGCAAAATCCAATTTATAGGTAAAATATATCAAAATCGAAAAACTGTATCGTTGCAATTATTTAAATAAATATTTTAAAAATTTTAATAATAATTTTGTTGAATTTCATACACATGGGTTATATATATATATCCGAAAACAAATATGTAAAAAGTGGAGAGTCTTGCTGTTCTTGTTAGTTAGATTTTAGTTATCTGGGATATCAAAATAAGATTTATTATTTGTGCTTTGGGAGAATTCGGTTTGAAGTTTTAATTTCATTCATAATAATATCCTAAAAAGCACGCACAACTTTTATATCTTGACGAAATCCATATGTTCTTCAATAATCAATTCACAAACAAGAAATTTTGCATGAATTGCACAATTCTTCCTTGAAATGATTTGTTATTACATATATGTCAGTCTCATTACACGGTAGAAAAATAAATAATTCATTTTTTATCGGGCTCTTTTCTAGTAGATAATCGGAAATGTAGGCCTGGAAATTGCTGTTCAGCATCAAATATTGCTCCATAACTTGATAAAAAAATGAGGTGAAGCCTTGAAAATTTGCAGCCATGTTTAAAAAGATTCGAGGCATCAAATAAGCAAATAAAAAAAATGTTGATTGTTTGACGATTTCTTGGGTACCATATCGCATTTCAGACGATTTTAATTCCATATTTTTTTTTAATTTAATTATTTTCATTGCTTTTTCAAGCCTCTATTTCAGTCTTTTGTTGTGTTTTGTGCCATTTTCAAAATGAATATTTCTAATATTATTTGGGAGTACAAGTATATTTTATTAAAAAAATGAACGCTGTTTTTTTTTCATTATTGGCGAAAATCGATCCTTTCTACTTTATTTTACTTTTTAATAATGCGTGTTTGAAAGTTCGTGTTCGATGAAATTCATTGAAGGAACTTGCAGTTTTTTTAATACTGCAAGTTTTACCAGCTCTTGCGAAATGATATTTATTATTAATTTTAATACATATTATGCAATTTTGTTTATTATATATATAATATAATATAACTATTATATACAATATAAATTTTTACATTATCTATTTATAACATAATTATTTTTTTATTTTGCTATTTTATAAACATTACCAATGTTATTTATTCATAATTATTATTATGTATTTTACAATTATTATCATACATCATAATTACTCTTAAATTAAACTATATGATAATAATAATATATTACAAAAAATTCATATTTATAATTTTTATCATGTTATATTGATATTCATAACTGATTGAGAATGGATATTTTTAATTTATTCCTATATTCCTTATTTGAAATATATTTCAAAACACAGTTTTTTGGAATTTTTTTTTTTTTTAAGATTTCTTACCACCAAGCCACCCTCTTGAATTCCATGTAAATCGGCAACAACCACAGCATGGTTCGTTTTAGACGGCACGTAGCCCTCTGATATCAAATTAGTTCCAAATTAGCATATTTATTCAGAACTGACAAGCAATCACTCGTGACTGCTGCACAATATTTGTAACTGGAACTTAATGACGTCCTACAATAACGCCACAGTAACACAAACGTGGCGCCGTGCAGTGCAACTCAATTACAAAGAACATTTTTCTTCACAACATACTCCCCCTTTGATACTTGGGGAGAGTCTCAAACCTGAAACAATCCTATTTCATAAGATCAAGATTCTTTGGTTCCTTAACAAAACTTTCTGGAGAAGTATATATATATATGTAAGGATAATTAAATTAGATCTAAAACTAAATCGCTAGTCTATTTCTAACTTTTATCTTCCCCGTTACATCCTTCAAGTATTAAATTTATTACTCAGTTCGGAAATGGATAGCACATTGCCTTAAAAGAAGTTTGCCGACTCCGACGATTAATTTTTATTACTTAGTATTTCAAATATACCTCTTCAATAAGACATACACTTGAAGAGATCTGGCTTCTGAGGGGCCGCCTATTCATATGGTTAACACGTGTCCGTCTCTCTCTCTCTCTTACAGACAGATTACAAAATGATCTCATGGTATAAAGATGGTTAAAATCACAAGTCTTGATATTCACTCGAAAACCACGACAGCAATAAGCCGTCAGGATAAAACCTGCTGCCTGCAAATTAATTTTAACTTTAATGTAAAGTCATCGAAAAATTAAAACATTTAAGAAACGGATGCCAAATAAACCGAAAGTGCTGTAGAGAAAAATTATGGAACTGAAAGCAAGGCATGTCACTTAACGGAACACAGGGTTTCCGGTTAAAAGAGGAGCTCTAACCCGAGAAACGAAACCCACATCCACCGAAAGCGAATATAAACAGCTCTACAATAAACATTCTCTGATGGTAAGAAAGAAAAAAAAAAGAAACGCTCCTGCCCCGAAACGAAAAGTGCCGTTCCAGTAGCAAAAGAAAAAAACAACTCCCCTTTAAAAATTCTCTGATGGCGAGAAGAAAAAAAAAGTGAAGTGTGCGTCAACATTTGAAACGTTAAAATGGGCGATAATCCCGATGTGAATTTGACCAACATCGAATCCCATAATGACTTAGCAATATCGAAAATTTACAAAATCAAATCAACGGAGAAAAAGATATGTGGATTATCGTGAACCAAAAATCTCTACCTGTAAGAAATAGAGGTCAGTGAAATTCTTCGTTTACATTTATGAAGTACAGAAGTGACTGAGTTTTGTTTAACAAGACTCTTCGAAGAGGAATAGTAATATAAACGATATTAAAATTTTTATAGAATATATTTTGTGTTAACTGATATTGTTGATTATAGTTAGAAGATAAAGTAAAGTGTTTTATTATATAAAGTTTTGAGAAATTTTAAGGTATTTCATTATTTTATTTTAAATTGTTAAAGGAATTATATCATTTATATGAAAGTATTGGAGTTATAAATTTGAAAGGATATATCGTTAGTTATTAGAGTAATGACTCTAATGTACTAATATTAAGGAAACTGATTATGCGGAAAATTAAAATTAAAGTCACATTGCATTCTTTTTATCCACTTAATTTTATTATTTTGTTAATTATTTTATTCATCAGTAACTTTACTAAATTTAAATTTTTCTCATATTGAAATAGTGTGTTTTGATATACTGGCCACATATCAGGATTCACTGTTTCTCGAAATTTTCCTTGTCTAAAATTAAAGTAATTTAACAATATGATTTTGGAAATGATACAGTGGATCGAAGAGAATACAATCATTATGATTTTATATATGTCTTGAAACATTAAGAGGACAAACTTATTTAGTTTAATTTCTATACCTCTTATTGTTTTCATATTAGCATCCCTGCATATCTGTGATTTGATCACGCAGATTTGTCACAGAGATGTGTTGGTATTGGTATGGTGTAAATTATATTACTGAATGTGAAATGCAAAGAAGAAAAAATTGCATATGAAATGAATAAGTTAAAAAAGTCACAGAGAGATTCAAAATATTTTATGTGATGATTTAAAGTAAAAGTGAATATGGAGAAAAATTTACTACACTAATTTGTATGTGTTGTTGAAAATAATTTTTATAATAATGATAGATTTCATTCTAGAGATGATTCCCCTTTTCGAATCGAGATAAATAAAAGAGCTCTTACATTCTTATACTATTATATTCTTTATTCTTATAATACATGTAAAATGAATATGGTCTGGTGTGGGGAATAGTGTATAAGTGTTATATGAACTGTTCTCATATTATTAATTATATCATTTTATTCATGTTTATGCTTTGATATTTTAACAGTGTATTTCATCTATGTATATTTTTATGTAACAAAATTAAGTAGTATTACGAAGGCGCCTGAGAATATTTTAATAGAAAATTATTATCTAATATTTGTATATCGTGTATTTTTTTAAAATTATATATTATTGTTTAATATGATAAATTTCCACACATATACTACACAAGAATAGACTATGTGCTAGCAATAACATAAATCTAATAATATGAAAGATTTGTAGGAAACGTTAAGCTCTTTTTCTGGATGAAACATACAAGGGGTGAACAAATGAAAAGGTACGAAACGACATAAAAATGAAACAGTTAAATATTTGCATATTCCGCCAAGGGAGAATGTAGCGAGACATCTCGGGATGCCATTGGAGACTCTGACTGGGATCGGATCATGCGCGGGTGCCTCATGCGCAGGAGAGAGCAAAGGCTCTTATAAAAAGCGGCGTCCAAATGATGCGAGCACAGAATTACTCGAGCACAGAAAAAGCATTAACTCCGATGTGTACTGTGAGACACTCCGACGCCTACGCAGGTCCATCAAGAACAAAAGACCGGGGCTGTGGTTCTGCTCCATGATAACGCGCGTCCACACGTCTCCAGAGTCACACAAATGGAACTGGACAAGTTCCAATGGGAGACGTTGGACCATCCGTCCTACAGTTCGGACATGTCACCCTGCGATTTCCATGTGTTTGGTCCACTGAAGAAACACCTGAAACGAAAGCGCTTCAACTCCCACGACGTACTCAAGGACACTGTGAAGGACTGGGTCTCGTCACAGCCACAGGAAATCTGGGAACAAGGAATCCTGCGGCTTGTTCATCAGTGGGATCGTTGTGCTCAGGCCTATGGTGTATATTTTGAATAAAGTCTATATTTGTACCCACCGTGTCGTTTCGTACCTTTTCATTTGATCACCCCTTGTAGATTTGAAAATGCTAATGTACTTTTATGTGTAAGGAATTTCATTTTATCAATTATTATTTTAGAAGTGTTTTATTTTTTTATTATTATAATTTCTTTTATTGTATTGTCTTTTGATTTTATTATTCGTATTACTTGAATCTATTTACTATGTGTTAAATATATTTCTATATTGTTATGTACTGTTTTGTATATATTGAAAATTTACTATGTTTGTAAGAGAGAAAGACCACTCTCTGTTACTCTAATTTTAAAATTGGGTGGAAAATATGAGGACAATTAAATTAGATCTAAAACTAAATTGCTAATCCACTTCTAAATTTTATATTCCCGTTACATCTTCAAGTATTAAATTTATCACCCAGTTCGGAAATGGATAGCACATTGCCTTAAAAGACGTTTGCCGGCTCCGACCATTAATTTTTATTACCTAGTATTTTAAATATACCTCTTCACTAAGACATGTACTTGAAGACATCTGGCTTCTGAGGGGCCGCCTATTCATATGGTCAACACGTGTCCGTCTCTCTCTCTCTTACAGACAGATTACAAAATGATCTCATGGAATAAAGATGGTTAAAATCAAAAGTCTTGATATTCACTCGAAAACTACGATATATAATATATATATATATATATATACACTGGTGTGCAAAAATTAAGGACGAGACGGTTTTTTCAATATAACTTTGTACAAAAGCATTCCAAATCAACACATTTAATACCGTAAGATCCCCAATACGTAAGGACATGAGTAATGTAAGCAACACTTACTAAAAGAGAAATCAGAGGGATAAAAAGAAACTTTATTGAAAAAGTAGCATGGAGTGCAATGCGACTGAAGGCCGAAACATCCCAATGATGGGTGTCCAGCAAGAAATATCCGGTCTTTAGTAGGGGATATGATCTCCCCTGACTGCTAGGCAGGTTTCACAGCGTCTGCCCATGCTGAGAATGAGGGTGTCAATGAGTTGTTGAGACATTGCTGCCCATTCGTCTTGCAGCGCCAATCGAAGCTCCGGAATCGTTACTGGTGGTAAGGTACGAGCTGCCAAGCGTCTGCCTAGAAAATCCCATACATGCTCGATGGGATTGAGATCCGGAGATCGTGCCGGCCAATCCATACGTTCAATATCCTCACTCTCTAAGAGCTGTTCGGCAGCTACTGTGCGATGACATGGTGCATTGTCGTCCATGAAAAGGAACTGCGGACCCATAGCGCCTCTAAAAAGACGCACATATGGAAGAAGAATCTCGTTACAATAACGGGTCCCGTTGACTGAACCTGCGTCGAAGATGTGAAGGTCTGTACGACTACCAAGCATGATGCCTCCCCAAACGAGAACACCGCCACCTCCATACCTTTCCCTTTCAATGATGTTCGAGGGATGATTGCGGCTTCCCCGCTCTCTCCAGATGAGTATGCGATGAGAATCGCTACTCAGACTGAATCTGCTCTCATCTGTAAAGAGTACTCGTCCCCATTCATTGTCTCTCCAATTCCGGTATTCCCGGCACCACAGAGAACGCCTTCTCCGATGGTCAGGCGTTAGAAGTACACACCGTACAGGGCGTCGTGCAAACAGACCACCACCGTGCAGTCTTCTGGCCACGGTAAAACGCGATATCGGTCGTCCAGTCGCCTGTGTCGTGTGTCTAGCGATTTCTCCCGCTGTCTGCAGCCTGTTTCTTCTGGCCTGTAAGGCAATATACCGGTCATCTGCGGGTGTGGTTCCTCGTGGACGACCACTACTGAACCCCCGGATAGCTGTTCCTGTAGTTTGAAATTGTCTCCAAAGTCGTGAAACGATGCTGTGAGCAACTCCGAACTCTGCAGCCACACTTGTCACACTGCGACCTTCCTCCAACTTCCCAATGATTCGACCTCGGGTAAAAGCATCCAGATGTCGTCTAACAGATTGATTATTCGCCATTTCTCGCTGAGGCAGCAACTCGGTGTGATTTTAACTGCTATACGGTGTGCAATCTCTTTGCCAGAAATACTAATCTTACACCGACAACATGCTTTAATACTCAGACACTCCCCATTACGTCTACCTGCATATCTGCGCATGTGCTACCGTACATCACCTCACTTAATCTCCTGATTGGTCTTTCTGTCCGCTCTGCCTCTTCGTTCAGCTGATATGCTAATTTTTCGACTTCATCCTTAATTTTTGCACACCAGTGTATATATGACAGGCCCCAGGCCTGCGGGTTAAATGATGAGGCATCTTCTATTATTAATTTTTTCTTTTTATTTCACTACAATAATCTAATATCCAACATGGCGTTCCTTTGGCGTGCCATACCATAGAACAATAGACGGTAATCTGCCCAGGAGTCCACCAGCTACTTCTCTCCAGTATGCGTTTGCCTTCGTCAGCGCTCGCTCCACCTTTAAATAGGCTTACTTACCCACAAATCCTTACGCGATGATAAAGAGTTCGCTCTATTTTTATTTATTACTTCCTTAATTTTAAAGTTAATCTTTTCAAACCTGACATATATATATAATTATATCATCAGTATTCAAGACATTTTCAGGTTTATTACATTTAACAGAAATTGATTCCATAATAAGGTGAATCAACCTTTCACCTTCCCTGCTTGCGGCGGTGGATGGTCTAAAATCCCACGGAATGTTCCACTTGCGGCATCATCGGCCACACCTAGAACCATGACCACGATAAACAGACTTGCTTCAGCTTGTCTTGAAAGAAAACCGTGAGAAGGATTCAGATCAGGTTTTTTAGAGCCATTGATATTGTGAAGAAACCCTTACCAGCATTTATAAAATTTATACAACGAACAATGGTTACACTCTGATTTCAATCCTTAATCCTTTAAATGTCAAGTTTTTTTCGATAATTTCGGTACATAAATTGTCAACTTATTTCTGGTAAAAATCAAATGATTACTTCAAAATAAAATAAATTTGGTATTTAAAAATGGATTTATTTTGAATTATATGCTGAAATTGCTTAGGTTTTTGTAGGAACTGCATATTTACTTGAGGTGGTGCCCCGCAGTGTGGCAGTGGTTAAGTTTGTTTCAAGTGGAACATTATTTTCTGTGAAAAAAATTTAAAAAAATAAATACCTATTCGTAGTTTAGTAATTTCGTCTAGTGCTTTATAACTGGAACACTTTTCGAATCACAAAAGAACTCCGTAACCATTACACCAGAATCATGTTTGCGTCTTTATAGTTTTTCCTTTTGCATTGAGTTTTTTTAACAATAAACATTGCCCTTTCTTGTAAGCTCACATTTTGAGGGGATATGAGGTATAGGGGACATAAAATGTCTTTCACTAAGATGGATACAGTTATCTACTGTGGATGGGGTCTGCCATGATTCTTTTGTTCAAAAGTTGCATCATTAATTTTATGTGATAACTCCTCTTCCACTTGGATTCGAAATTCTAAAAATGTGATACTTTTTCCAATGCCTTTTTATTGAGCAAAAATGAGTCTCAGAGTATAAATATGTAGAAATATATTTTTATAATATTTTTTCTTGCGTTTTTGGATTATCATATAAAATTATAATTCCTAGTCATAACGATCTACCCATTCCATAGTTAAATAGTATTCGAAAACTATTATTAGCTTCAGTATCCCCCGCCCCTTTTTATTTTATTTTTGAGGTTGAGCGTGGAAGTGCCATAAGTTTTGCTCATCAAACACCATTTATTGTATTAACTTTTCTCTACATAGATTCCAGTTTGACAAAGTGATGAAGTTAAATAAATTTCTTCCGACAAGTATTCGGACATAACAATAAAGTGCACTCATAAAGAAAGTACCTGTTATATAATACTCGGGCGAGGCAGTTTAGAGCAAAGATGCCCTTACCGAGATTATTTTGGATAGGGCAATTAAAAGGTTAATCTATATTTTCATTTACTATTTTCTTCCATTTACTGATACATTGTTTTTTTTTCCTTTTACGACCAGGTATGTTATTTATTTAGCACACATTTAGTTATTTATTTAGGCACGAATTATGTTTACCTTGTGTATTATTTTTATCATATTATATATATATATTTACTTTACTACATTTGAAGACTGACATTTCTGAAACAAAACACATTTAACCAAAATCTTTTAAATGAACAATAACCATTCTCGTGCCACACAGCTCGCCACTGCTCTTCCTGTCGATAACATGCTGAGAGACGACCTTCTGTTAATTCAAATCATTTTCCAAAAATTAAATTGTTATAATTTCTCATGTAAAGACTCTCGTCCACACCAAGAACCAGTGATTGTAAAATCAGGTTTGCGTCAATTACGGCACCACAGAGTTATTCCGATCGCACCCTTTGTGTTTGTCGCATAAACTGCAAAACCAAGAACGAATGATTTAGAAATTGTTTTTCGAAGAGCAAAAGAAGCCGCATCTAAGACTTACCCCCGAATATTTCCAAATTAAAAACTCTCGAGTTTATAGTGCGAATTTATTATGCAATCCCGCAATTTAAAGAACATATATTAAGTTGCCAAAAAAAAATTGCTGTTGCTAATTTTTTTTATTTTTTTGTTTTCCATTTCCTCACATATTGATCATTTAATGTTAGATGCACGTACTTTTTGTAAATACACATTACTTTATTTTCTTATTTTACTTTTTTACTCTACTCTGGTTTACTCTGGCAATTAATCACAAAACATTTTATTGCCACTCACAGCAAAACTTTAGCAGCCGCTTCAAAAATCAAATTCGATTGCCTATTAGTTCAATATCCTTTGCCAAATTTTTTTTTTTAATTTTCAACTTAATTCACCCCGTAAATCAAATTAATATTTTTCTGACTTTTCAGCTTTCATAACCATCGCCTTTGTAAATAGTGAAAATATTCCTTTTAAAATAAAAATTACAGGCAATGGCTACGTCATTGAATTTTAATAATTTAATTATTACTTACGTTATTTTTTCCCTTAATGACAATTTGAATGTCGCTTTTCATAAATTAAACTCCCTCAGTTACATTAAGAGCAGTCAGTAGGCTGAAAATCTTGAGGTTATCGATTTTGAAATTTTACTATTTCTAAAATCTAAAATTCATGACCTTTCCAGTGATATAACATATTACATTTTGTTTACACTAATAAAGTTACATCTCGGAGGGTCGATTCACAGCTCGAAACCCTTTGGGTGGGCTTGATTCTCCCGAGTAAGTAAGTAAGTATTTACAGATGATATTTTAATCTTCTGCATTACTTCTGAAATGGTCGCGTAGCTGAATTTCGGAAGTAAAGGCTGCTGCACATTCTAAACGTTCATGTAAAAGGGCTTCTTTATGCACTTGCAAGTGTTTTATGTAGTGCCCCGAAACTGAAGCGTTCCATGACAGGTATCACAAACATATTTCGGGTCTCCTCCTGCACGATCCGCTGTCATATGTCGTGAAATGTTTGATCACTGAGGGTGTAAAGGCACGTTGACTCTGTCAAAATTTTGGATTCTGTAGATGCTGGTTCAAAGCTGCCAATTAGTTTTCCAAAAAGTTCCCCGAATTCATCCACACTAAATACCTGAAAAAATTTAATATTTTTTTTATAATTTATTAAAATAAATTTTTTTTTTATCATTTTATGTCCTTTATCACGTTTTACTGAAAAGAATAAATAAGGAAACAATGTTTATTAACCTATTATAAGATTATTTCTAAAAGTTTTAATTTCAAATGGAGTAATTATGCATGATTTCATTTCTCTTAAAATACGTGAATTACATTTCAGATTCCATAAGTTTCATATGAATTTAAAAAGTTACTGTTACAGGAATAATCAATTTATTATCATCAGTAAATAATTCAATCTTTGCCAATTTTTTTTTTTTTTTTTTTTTTTTTGTACAGAGAGAAATTTAAATATTTGGTCGATTTTCATGAACGATGAGCTTATGCACTTACGTTAGAGAAATAAAATGAATCCCGTTGGATTTTGTTAAAGTCTAATATTCGTTCTTCTCCTTTGAAAGATTCGCTATGATTTCGATAATTAATCTGACGTTTAAAATTCTAATACACACACACACACCACACACAAATCACTATTCCTGGAAAGTTAGGAGCAGTTAAGAGCGAGTGTCTCCTCTTCCTGTTTGGCTCGAGAAGCAGCTGAGAATAGAAGGATGCGAAAAATTTAAAATCTAAAGAAATACTTCCCCTTTGAATTTGAAATCTCAATAAACTGGAATCAGAGACAAATTTCTTTTCCGCGTTTTTTTTAAATGTACACATTTCAAAATTTTTGATTTATACTGGAATTCTCATGTGATTTTTAAAACATTTTATGCTTGGAAAATGGTTTTGAATTTTCTTTTGGTGTAAACAAATCAGTATGGAATTCCTGCTAGCTTAGACTAATATTTTCCTGCTAGACTTTTTTTTTCTGAAACTTTTTAGCGATATATATAAAATATTAAGGTGAAATTAATTCACTTTTTGATGAAGGAAGAATCTTATGGGTAATCTTCAAATTGTCCTTTAGAATATCTAGACGAATAAGAGAGCAAATTTTGAGGAAAACACCATTTTCTACAAATACAAGAATGAATGTGATAAATTCCTAATTAAGAGGAATGTGAAGATTCGGGGTTGAAACTTGAATATTATTAATGTTACAGAAAATATCTTTACTTAATGAAATTTAAATTTTGTAACTATGTTTTACATATTAAGATAACCAAGTAGCCTGATGTCCTGGGTCTCAAACTCGTGGATGGCGTTACTCTGTAGAGGGTTCGGATCCTGATGTCACTTAAACACGTAGTTTACAGATGCTAATGAACGTTACACCTGTCGTGGCTCAAAGTCGTTATGATTGTGTGTGAAATTACGGAAGCACTGTATGAGATCACCATTCCTCTCATCGCTTGAGAGTGTTTTAAATTTACGAGATCCGTTGATTCTGGCACATTACAAACTGCCCGAGTTCCAACAAAGCTTTTAAATAAAGAATGACAAAAATGTTTATTTTACAGATTTTACTATAACCAAGCACACCATCCGTAAGCCTCAGTTCATACAATTTCGGTAACTCACTACACGACTAATATATTACTATGGAAGCCTTATTGAAAAAA
>BMAO01019315.1:0-59560 GCA_019973975.1 Trichonephila clavata
AAAAGCATACGAAAATAGCTTTTAGTAGTTTGAACCAGAAAAACATTAAAAAAAAAATCTGAACGTATTCATTTATTTGGTATGCCCGGCAAAAGAAAATCCCTCAAAAATATTTTAATTAGACTATTATTTTTCTTCTTGTTAAAAATGGAACACAGAAAGTTTTATTTATAATAAATAGACAGAAACAAACAAAAAAAAACATTCTATACACACACTTTTTAAATTTCTTTAATCCATGTATATAATCTATTGATCAATAGTTAATCGATTCCACCAACTGTAGTTAATTGATTTTTCTCTTGTGAAAGCAGTTGTTCAACGTAACTTAAGAGATTGATCGATATTAGGACCGATTATTCCCATATTTGTAATATTCCGCATTCCAAATTATAATTCTTTGCTGCATTAGGCTTTATGCATTTTTTTCGTATAAGAAGCCTTGCTAACTGTGATTACAAACAGAACTCTGACCTAAATTATTGTATTCTTTTTGAACTCGAAACTAATGATTTTAGAGCGAATCTTGAAACCAGTAATTTAAATTATAATTTTTTTTAATGCAGTTGTTCCAATTAGGATTTTTTTTTCGAATTCAGTAAATTAAATGGGATTTTTTTGTCAATAAAGGAAATCAAATTACAAAAGGGGTTGGTTTTTACAAATTTAAATAAATCTCTGAAAAAACACAGTCTACAATCGAACTAATAAAAGTTATACCTACAAAATTCAACGCCAGTAATACTTCGCAGGAACTCAACAAAAATAATATTTTGAATGAAATATAAATTAAATCTCTTCGCGGTAACACTGACTAATATTCTTGCTTTGAACCAAAATATGTTAACATAGTTTTTACATATTGTATATTGAAATTATGCAACCCTTTCTTTTTGGAGTTCCTTTTTCAAGCTATTTCTTTGCTTGTTCAAGGAAAATAAAATAAATCTTATTCTAGCAGTTATGGAAAAAAGTGGAACTTTTTGAACGTGGATTTTAAATTTTTGGAGAAAATTAATAACTTCACTGTTTCATAAATGTGAAAATAAATAAAGTACACTTATGTACATTTTGCAATGTTTTCTCTGATTCTGCAATGAGCTAAATTCATGATGACCGCATAATAAATATAATCACGTGGTCTCCATTGAATCTAAAACAATTTATAGTAAGCTTGTACTTGTTGTTCCACGGTAAAATTTTGATAAAATTTCAAATTTGGTGGCAGGATAAAGATCCTCAAGTTTTCAAAATTCTTCAACAGTATACATACATATATATATCTTGCAGAGAAATTTTGACTATATATATATATATATATATGGAAAAAATTATATAAAAAATAGAAAAACAGGGAAAAAAAAATTAAGATCAAAACTAATGAAATACAAATAAGAACTAACGAGTCAAAATGCAATTTCGGACTTAGACCGATATATATATATATCAGTAAATAATTCAAAAGAAGACTAATAATCCCAAGCATCCTAAGATCAGTTGGCAACAGCGAAACGCATAGACGATTGGCTGGAAAGGTGATTGTATATGTGTTGAGCACATTCTCAACCTTTATTCCATCATACACTGGATTTTTTTCTTGTCTTTAAAAATGCTTTATTAAGTAAATTTATATTTCGTTCTTAAGGCATTCGAAAACTGCAGGTATTTAAATTAAAGAAATCAATGCATGAAATTATTTAATAAAAGGATTCTTCAAAATCTGCAAACAAAAGTAATTTACAAATAGAATTGAGGACATTTTTAATGAAAATAATATTGCTGAAATAGTATATGAAAAGCAAAGATGGGATCATATCAGAAAATTATCGAAATTTGCTGAGAAATTGTTTAATTCAAACAAGTGAATTAAATAACAAATATGAAATTGAAACCCAGTTAAAAAATATGCTTTGATAATTTTAAAAGTTCTATGAAAATAAAAGAAAATATAAATTAGAAGTGGTTAGAATAAATTCATTTAAATTCTAAAAGCATAAATTCGTAATCTTAAAGATGTTGCAAACGATTCTTAATTATCAAAAATAGTTTTTAATATTTATTGGAAGTTGGCTAAAGAAGATAGATTCCTATCTCGTAAATGGTTTTTAATAGAATCATTGAAACTGTTATCTACTTTCTAATAGCCTGATAGTTTTAAAAATGTAATTTCTCAGTTATGTTTGACATTCAGTTTCCAATATATTGAATTTTTCCTCTATTAAATTTTCGTATTCTCAAATATTTTTAAAGAATTTTGATACTTATAAAGCTATTTTGCAAAGATACATAAATGACATTTTATGAAATTAAATTGGTTTTGTTCTGGCACAAGTGTTAAACGGAGGTATAAATATTAGAAGGGTTTGCTATCTATGTTTGAAACTTTTTAACTCAAATTTTCCTATTTGTTTTTAACACAAAGTATTTGGTAGTACATCCAAATCACTTCATTCAATGCTTTTTTCAAAGGAGCTGCATTTTGGTAGCTAAGTCTTTGCTGATACGGCTAGTCTTCCACTGTGAGAGTTATTTCCTTGGTGGCACCATCTTGAGGCGGCTCCCCAACCAAATTTTTTCGCATGAATTTATACGATTCAAACTCTAGTCCGATGCTGAATATTGCCATGATTTAATTTTGTCGAGAGTATCAGAGTCAAATTGATACTCAAGGGATATTTTACATGCCATGTAACCATATGACATCGGTGCCTACGATTTTCACAGCCATACAATCTATCGATTCCACACAACTGGTATTGAACTCGCAACCTTTGCTCACGATGTTAGCACACTACCTCTAGGCCATCGAGCCGACACTTCGTTTACTATAAGAACAGTCATTTATTTACTAAACTAGCTGCATGGCCCGGCGTTGCATGGGCTTTCTGTCTTTTTATAAATTTTCTCTTAATATCAGCTCGTCCAGGGATGGGTGTGTTTTCTACATTAATATGCCATTAAAATGTCCTTTTTCGAAATTTTTTTTTGGCTTGCTTGCCCCATTGTGCGGGTTTCCTCCTTCAACGTTTAGCCCGGCTTTGCACGGGCTTTTACCAAGTGTATATAACTTAATCCCCATGGGAATTTTCCGTTTC
Organism: Trichonephila clavata; assembly: GCA_019973975.1. NCBI lineage: Eukaryota > Metazoa > Arthropoda > Arachnida > Araneae > Nephilidae > Trichonephila > Trichonephila clavata. The sequence continues at coordinate 3,096 of BMAO01019315.1, forward strand.
CCTCAGGACGATAGCACTTCTGTGTGTGTGTATGTACGCACGCAATGTGAGTGATTTCTATAACTATGTCGTTAAAATTCCTTTTTTCGAAATTTGTTCACTTCTTTTCCATGTCAGACAGGTTTCTTTAACCTCTGAACACTTAAGCTTTTCGACAAATCTAAAATAGATAAAAAAAAAGTGTGAAAAAGTTGCAATAGTTTCTTTTTTAACGTGTTATTATTTTTAACTCACTATAGAACCATTTTTTCTTTCTGCTTTACTCTTTATTCTCTTGGTTTATTAGTATGAGCAAGTTTTTTCCTACAGTGTCGGCAAAGATGGAAAAAGCTCTAATGGAGGAGATCTCTATAAAATCTATTTTTAATCAATACTGCAGCGAACTTACCAACTTCAAGGACGAATCTTATCGATATTTGCTAAAGTGTACCCGGAAAAGGATTTCTTAATGTACTTGAAAGCTAAATTAATAGGTTTATTTTATTGTTTTTTTGTTAATCCAAACGCATATCATTTTTACTCTTTAATATTTAACTATATTAATGTCGAGTGTAATCTAATATATATATCAGGAAATTATTCATAAATTTTAAGTTAGCATTACTTATTACTATTATTTATCATTTGTCATTTTAGACACATTTAAAAAAAGGCTAAATTATGAGTAAATAACAGTATGTGTCAGCTGCAGAAAAAAGGACTTGATTGGAAGCGAGAATTGCACGTTTCACTCTTTGACACAAAAAGGGTCAAAATAATCATTAAAAGTTATAACAATACTTTTTTACGAACCAAATACTAAAATTAACTTGATTTATTTTCTAAGTGAAACGAATTACAATCAGATAAATAAATTTGTTTAATGTTCAAAGAGTAATATCCATATGCCAAGCCAATATTTTATGTAACCACATTGGAAATATAATTAGATACCGGCGTTCATAAAAGTATTTTGCATTTTGCTCGTTAAATCTGCATAATATAGTTTTCTGTGTTTAATGAAATATTAGTTTGATATTTAAAAAGGAATAGAGAGTGAGAGAGTATTAACGTCGCACTGTTCAGCTACACGAGGGCTTTTGGCGACGGACCTCGTCACTTTGAACCATGATCAAGTGACAATTTAAAAAGGAAAGCAAGTTTTATAATTTCATTTGGATTTTATTTTTCAATTATCCTTTTGGTTTAGTATTATTGTAATTTTTAATCTCTGCATGCTCTCTTTGAAAATAGAAAGACAAAATTACAAAAACAAAATGAAGGAGAAAAGTAGGTCTCCTCAAAATTAAAATAAAGATGTGTCCACTGAAAAAGATTATAACAACCTAGTTTTTGTGAACAGAGCATCAGCATTAATGACTCTTATTATAAATAAGAGTCAGTAAAAAGACTCTTATTATAAAAAATATGATCGTATCAGAGTTCATAGATCATCTATTTTAAGTACCAAATTTTAATTTTGGCTCATATTCATGTAAAATACCGGGATTTCTTTAATTTTGTATTTAACAAATCCGGATTTTAGCTCCTAGGTTTCACTTAATTTTTTTCTTTTTTCGAGCAACTCATAAAACATACTATTTTTACTAGAATTTACCTTTCTCAAAGATACATTTACGAATCCTTTTGGCTCTTGAACGGTTAAGGAGAGTGGCTCCATCTTGAAAGGATCCAGGACTAGGACTTGTCCTGCAGGGCTTCCATGCAGGACAGTGTTTCTGGCTTCGGCCATCTTTCCAATGAGGACGGAATGTAGACTGTGAAGGAGAGGATCATCATCGTCATCGTGTTTGTTATCAGCTGCAAAAAATAAACCAAAATAAGAGTTCAATTCGTTCAATCCATCAAAGACTGTAATATAAATGTTTTTTAAGGGCAAAAATGTACACTGGTGTTCAAAAGTTAAGCATAAATCGTAAAATGTGAAAAACATGGAGTAAATATTCGTAAAATTATTCCAAATTTCTTGCGGATATTAGTTGGGTGAAGAAGAAACATTGGGTTTATGCAAAACTTTTCAGTCGACTACGTCCTCCGTGAAACACCGGCGCATGTCGAAACGTGGAGAAACCGATTCACGCAGCATAGGCAGTTCAGACAAGTTTCGTGCAACTGCTGTGCGAAGGAACGTTGTTAACCGTAAAACAAGGTGAATGATGGCACAAAGACGTCAATTAGACATGTTTACGAAAGGAAGAATCTTTGGAATGCCGGAATCCTCACGATCACAAACCGAAGTGTCTCGAATTCTGAATGTGGACCAGTCTGTGATCTGAAGACTGTGGCAGAGGTTTCAAAGAACGGGAGATGTTGCCCGACAACCAGTATCAGGTCGAGCAAGAGTCACAACCCCTCGCCAAGACCAATATCTGGTAATAAGTTCGTGACGTCAGAGGGGCAGTACTGCCAGAGCACTGGGTTCGGCGCTCGCAGTCACCACAGGAATACGAATTTCGAGACGAACCGTTTACAGGAGACTCAATCATGCTGGCATGTATGCCAGAAGACCAGCAGTTTGCATTCCCCTCACGTCTGCGTATAAACACGCTCGTTTGAACGGGAGTTTGAAATATCAACATTGGAGTGTGGGAGAATGGGCCAATGTGATGTTCAGTGACGAGTCCCTGTTTAGTCTGAGTAGTGATTCTCGGCTTGTAACGATATGGAGATAACGTGGAACACGTTTTGAACCAAGAAACATAACGGAAAGACATTATTTTCCATCAAGGGGAGTGATGGTATGGCAGGCATCATGATGGACGGCCGCACAGACCTCCATTTCCTTGACACGGGGTCTGTGACTGCTCAAAGATACAGAGATGAAGTTCTTGAGCCTTATGTTCGCTTGTTTCAAGGTGCTGTCGGTCCTGACTTCATATTCATGGATGATAATACGCCATGTCACCGAGCGATGCTGAATGATGACTTCCTTGAAATGGAAAACATCCAGCGCATGTTGTGGCCTGTGAACTCCCCTGATTTAAATCCTATCAAACATGTATGGGATATGCTCGGGAGACAAATTGCAGCCCTTTCGCACCCACCAAGCTCCGTTACAGAACTGAAGAGAGCTCTCCAAGAAGCATGGAACCGTTTGAGCCCACAACTCATTCATCATCTTATAGCAAGTATGATGAATCGCTGTGCAGCGTGCCTGGCTGTCAGAGGTGACCACACGCCTTATTAAACTGCAGCATCAGTATTTTATTTAATGTTTTCTTTCATTTTTTTCATTAAAGTGTGAATCCTTGCTATGCTCAGTTTTCTTTCAAACTGTCACTTTGGAAAATAAAATTAAATATTATCATTCTTTTGATTTGCTTCCTTATTTTATAACCATTTTACACTCGCATATCACGTTTCCCGCCATTATGATTTACAGTTCCTTCTTTATTCACATAATCATCAATTATGCTTAACTTTTGGACACCAGTGTATACAAGTTATCTTATAACATTCCATTACAAAAATAAAATTGAATTAAATTTGATATCCTCAGTAAAATGTTTAAAGTATAAAGATTATCGGGGATAGTTCGAAATATAGCTCAGTCAGCAGAAAATGAATTAGTTGATACTCTTTTAATTTTTCTGAAAATTTCCTTCGTCGGTCTGATTGTAAATAATAATTTTGCCTACAATCAGCGTTTGGAAGTATTAAGGGATATACAGGAGTATTTTATTAACCGACACTATTCAGAGCCACCTGTAGCTTGATCTAACAAAAGAAATGGCATACACTTTGGTGTGGAAACTAATAACGACATAAAAAATAAAGTTCTCTAAGAAAGAATTTAGTTCCACAAATCGTCGATAAGGGTATTTATGCCTCTATATGATGCAAAAAAATTTATAAGTGTATTTATGCCTCTGATACCCGAGTTTTAGGGTGATTCTTGCTTTGGTAAGTCTTATAGCGATTTTTTGAGCTATTTGTTTTGCATAGAATTGTACTTTCTATGTTAACATTAGTCCAAGTTGAGTGCCCCTACGGCGTTAGTCGAGATGCAGGATGCTCTGAAAAGTGTCAGGTTAAAAAACTACACATAGAAGACAAGCAAGACAAAAAGAGATAATTATAACTATACATATTCTAAACTATTATAGTGTGTACTGTTATTTAAAGTATTTACCCGTAATTTTCAACTATTTATAAAAAGCTATTTAATTATGTTTGGGGATTATAGTATAGCTTTTCAATTATCATGATCAATTCAGAAATATGAATTACTATTTTGAATTATCTGTACTAAAAACGAAGCACACAGTTTGGAGTCTTAGATGTTGTTTTGGAGAGTTTCTGGATTCAAATCTGAATCAAAATATATAAATTAAAATAATCTCAATTTTGTATTTTAAATTTTAAAAAATTTAGTTTCATAAAAATATACATTTCAGAACATAAATTTACTCACAATATCGTTCAAAAAAGATATACATGGGGAAATTTCATTGTTTTGAACAATCTGAAATATAAACTCTGTCCTTATCACTCACGCATTTTTCGAGCAACCATTTCGCCCAACTTTTTGAAGCAGCTAAGGGTGAAGCATTACCGTAAGCAAACGTGTTCTGTCGTCAGCCGAGTTCTATCTCCACATTGAAAAATTACTCACAGCTAGAGCCACTGCTAATTTTTAAAAAATCTCTTTGCGAAATGGAGGTTTTTAGGATTCTACAAGTATGGAAATTTTTCAACTCAATTTCTCAAAGCGCTCTCCATCATTTCGTTCCATTTTAATACGTACATTTCTGATACTGCGCTTGACGAAAACGAGGCTGCCATCTCGTTTTCGCGTAGAAGACAAAGAACCCTATTGGCTAAAAATTAAAGCAATTTTAATTTCGAAATTTTTTTTAGCTCACTAGCAAGAAGTTATTCGAAGCTGTTGCTATGGCAACTGAAGAAAATAGTTGGAAATGATCAGTTGAAAGAAAAATTGCTCCAAATACATGTACGTTTGATAAGGCCTTAAATCCGGAATGCTTTAACTGAAAGAGCTTGCGGACCTGTTCTAAATATCTTTCAGTTTAAAATCCCTAAGAATTTTTAAAGCAATAATTAATCTCCAACTACATACATACATGATACATGAGGTATCTGTTTGGTAATTTTCGATCGATTGAAGAAGTGGGAAAGAAAAAACATACTACGAGTAATAGAAGTACAATTAGTCACAATAACGTAGAATTTCTTAATAATTCAACTTGTTTTTCATAGTTTTTTATTCACGCAATTCAACCTAGAGAATTGTTTTTAGAGTTGATTGTATGTTTTTGTTCCATCAATGTAGTAGAGCGTCGAATCTAGCTCGGTCATCAAACATTGAAGCGAATGAAGAACGACATTAAAAACACATTAAGACTCTGCTAGAAAAGGATCGTCGTTTTTTCCTTGAAGTTTCACAAAAATAAATGTAAACATTTGAATGAGTTAATTATCTTTTATTTTTTTAAACTTAGTAAAAATTATATACATTTTACTTATTAATGTATCTGACTACGTTTGAAACCGTGAGTTTGAAAACGAATGTAAATGATTAATCTTTTAAACATTTAGTGTCACTTGAATTAAATGAAATCGTTTTAAGAATGTTATTCCAATGGGGAAAAAAAAACATTCAAATGCAATTTTTTTGGCAAAAAAAAGAAAAAAAAAACATTACATATGTTCAAAACCTTCTCCTTTAACCCATTCACTACCAGACAAATTTAGAACGTATTGCTTTGGGTGCTAAGGTTTAGTTTGAAAAAAAAACATGAAATTTTACAAAATGTAATGATATTAAGTTACTGATATAATATTTTAATGGCATGCACAGAAAGTTTAATTGAAAAGAAAACATTACGAGATAATAAATAACTGACGTCACTGAATAAGATTCCTGTACTGAGTGCCACTTACTAGTCATTTCATAGTGGTTTTTTTTTCAATAAATCTTCATACACAAAGATTTTCTTTTCGTTTTGTTTGATTTTAAAAGCTCGTCTCCTAATTTCATTTGGTGGACACTCAGATGTTTAATGTTATGTCAGATTTTCATACAGACGTGTTATGATATTCGCTGAGAAAAAAACTATAAGGCGATGGTAATTACAAAGAAGTGTAAAATAATAAAAAGAACTGATAGAGATAATAATTAGCCAACCACAGTAAAACCATCTGTTGATACTTAAAAATCATTCTACGCTATTTCGAAATCTTCCTGTAGAATGCAAACAACTTCTATGACCAAAGATATCGAGGGAATAATAGAAAGATGAGGACGCGTCAATTTAGGGAATTAATTATTATGCATTTATTTGACGGCGACAACAGCAACTATAATACAAATACAACTAATTTTAATCACTCAGAACATCTTCCTCCCACAAAAAAAAGATGCCAACAAAGAAGCCATGTCAAATGTGTACAAAGCAAAAAACAAATTAAGGGGACTAGGTATTTTTGTCCAGTGTATCCTAACAACCCAGAACTTTACGTTGATTCTTGCTTTAAAGCTCAACCTACACACAACAACAATTAAAATACTTTTTTAATTTTTGGAATACATTAATATATATATATATATATACATATAATCTAATCGTCTAAGATAATTTTAATAATAAAATTTGATAATAAATATATTTTTGTCCTTTCTAATAATTCCTATCTCAAATGGATATATGTAATCAACCTAAAATTGCTGCACGCACTACGAGATATCTCGTACCCGGCAGTTTTGGTACACGCGCGTGCTACGAGATATCTCGTAATTTGCAGTGAATGGGTTAATGGAAAATGCTTTTATAACATTAAGTATTTTGCCTGCATACAGTTGAGTCTCTACAGAGTCTGAATTAGGATTTTAAGAAATTCACCTTATTTTCAGGATTACTATCAACTGAAATAATAATCGGTGTTTTTTTGTTAAAATTTATTTACTCTGATGTATTAAAATGTGAATACATCCATTTCTAACTTATATATTTCAAAATCCTTCTTCAGGCTCTGTTCAAATGCCTAAGATATAAGGCAAAATACTATTATTATAGAAGCATTTTTCATCAAAGGATACTGTTTTGAAATATGTCAGTTTCTTCATTTTTATTTATTTTTTTGCCAAAAAAAGGCATTTAAATAAATTTTCTTGTTATAATATTCTTAAAACAATTTTATATGCATGCTCTAATTAAAATGACACTAAATAACTCTTAAAAAGTATTTATTTATACGCTTTTTCAAAATACGGTTTGAATGAAGACAAATACGTCCGAAGAACTAATTGCTTGAATAGAAATTTTAAAAAAAAAGATGTTTAATTGCTTAATCCATTCTGGGTTTAATATATAAACCCGAAATTAATAAATCTAATATTATATAAATTATTTGTGATAGAAAACGGTGTTTTGTTACTTTTATGCTGGATTATATTTAATGTGAATAATATGAATCAATATCTTAAGCAACTGTCCCTTTTAAAGGCGCAGTAAGCCTGTTCGAAAAATCGAAACGCAGAAATTAATGTATCCGAACAAGTTGAAATGCTAATTTCGATCAAAACTCATATTTTTGGCGTTTTTAAGTTATTGCACTAACCGATCTTCGGTTTTACAAATTTTTTTCCCTGCGTTATATAGAAGCCGAATTACACTAAATTACAAAAAATTTAAAAAACCGGAAGTGGGTCTTTCATTTGCCAGAAATGGTTCAAATTCTATCATGGCGAGTCTGATAACTCGAAACATTAATGGATCTCTGTGAAGCTTTTTGAACCGAATATTTATATTATTTCGTAGGTAATGTACTAAAATAATTTTTACTGTAAGAATATTTTTTGTGTTGTGGCTTGTTATTTCAATAATAGCTTCATAAATATGTCACATTTCTCCCAGCATTATTCGATCTATTCTAAAATTTTTAGTAAAGCATTAAAATTTCAGTACATTCTCTAGATAATGTTGTAGTTAATTTTATTATATAAGTTTATTATTATTTTCTCTAACTGTTTTAAGGAATTTTTGAAAAATTGCTAAAAGGTTCACTTATTATTGTATTTATGTAAGATTTAAATACATTATTTTAAGTATATTATGCGGTTAAATATTAATATATACGTATATATTGGTGTTGAGAGATGTCTAAAAAGTATTTCTAATGTTTTTTGTATACTACTTTTAAAAAAATATGTTAAAAGAGTTCGATTCCTTAGGAATTTTTGTATTAAAAGTGTCACTGTTAAATCAATAGGGTTTATAAAAATTAATAAATTAAATTAATATCAAGAAACTAACCAAAGCCACATACGAAATCAAACATTAAGTATGTCAAAAAGAAATCGATTTTAACTAAAATGCATAACATGATTTATTATTTAAAAGCAGCGGAAATAAATCTAATTCCACAGAATTTTGCCCTCAATGCCCAAAGTAGAGATAAAAACTGCGCTAACTCGCTATTTAATTTAATTTATTTATATCTATTTCCTTTTTTTTTGTTTTGACGAAGCTTCCTTATCTTCATAAAAATCATTTGTTTTCACAAAAAATGAATGAAAGTAATTGAGGAAGTTAGTGACAGGTAAATGCACTTAACAGCATGTATTTCTTCAATGGTCAAGAAAAAATTTAAAAAAGAAATTCGATTTACTAATGCTATTTTCTATTGTGTAACTAGACGCCTACCTGCCAACCGATCTGTTGCTATTCAGATATCAAAATTCTCGCAATTACTACGATAGAAAAAAAAAACAGCTAAAAGAAAAATTCTGGAAATCTCATCGATAGAAAAAATGAGGCCAATGGACGCGGTTCATTGAATTCGAAAGTGTTTCACTTCTTTTTGTAAAGTCACATGGGATTTGGTTATTCCAAAAGTAAATTTTCGAAAGTAGAGAACATTCTGGTCATACATGAGTAGGATTGAATAATGTTTTTATCGCTATATTTCAGTTGTCAATACACGATCAAGTATTTGTATATTCTTTATTTAAATCATTTTATTTTTTATTTTTACGTTCACTTGATAATATATTCTGAACGTTTCCTTTAAAGATATTAAAGAAGAATTTTCAAAATAATGCAGACAATTCTTATGTATGTCTTATTTTATTAAGAATAGTTTCTAAAACATTATAGTAAAATGCGATTTATTTACAATTAGAGACATTTTTAAAATTTTGTGAAAGTTCTGTACTTTTCAAGTTTACTGTATGTAATAGGGACTTTATTTTTGTTAAAAAATTCTTAGTCCATATGATTTAAATTTCAGGTTCTGCGTACATTTTAATGTTTTTGTACAACGTCTTTAACTGTTTAATATTTGCTAAAAAATATTATATATTTTCATTTCTTCTTCTTAAATAAAATTAAGAAACACACATTACCTTTAGATCGGGTACTTAATGTACTATGCAGGAGTTATCAAATAAATTCCAAAACCTTAGAACCATAAAAAAGAATCTCTTGCAAAAATTATGGCATTAGCATTTACGAATTGTCTTTATAATTTTTTAGAGTGCACAATTTATTTACTTTTATAAAACGGCTTCTAATAATAAATATTCTAAACAAATTTTTAACTTAAAGAAAAAACGTAAATTAAACAATGAAAATTTCTGATTACTGATAAAAAATACATTCGGATACTAAACACGTTGCTTAAAATTTGATTTGCCGAACATTTAAATAACGTGTCAAAAAGAATTACTCATCAATAAATTTTAAAATAAATTTAGATTTGAAGCAGCTACATAAATGCTTGTAAATATAATTATAGTAATGTTTGTAGTATAGTTTATATACTAAACCATATTCATTTGTTTTATGATAATTTTATGTATATCATTACTTAAATTGAAATGGAATGGTTTCAATGTTATTGCAAGTTATTTTTGAAATCTTATTATTGAATGTTATAAAAATACACCAAGGTACTGAAAGTAGTACGAAAATCATAGAGATGTTTATCACCCGACAATGAGATAAATTAGTAAATTTCCCAAGACTCTTCTTCAGAAAGAATAATCAAGTGGACAGAAAATTATCGGATGTTCATTATGAAAAAATTCAAGAATTCAAAAATTTTTATAATAATTTGTGGATTAACCTTGGAAAAAGGGTGCGTTATTCTGTTTGGTCTATCAATGGTCAAGTCATATAAGTAAAACTGTAAAATGGTTAAAAGAAAATTCCTCGTGCGGGTAAAAATTTGCACTCGGATTTTGCAAAATCAGCGTTGAATGAAAGAAAAATATGACTTTGACTTGTGAATCAAAATGTTACATTTTTAGGTACGTCAAACACATTTTTGTGTGGGATATGCTAAACAACAAAACGAATTTAAAACACATAATTTCTTCAGTTAAATGCAGTAGTGAAGATCTAATGATTTGGAAGTTTTTGTTGCATGTAAATTTGGACACTTTGAGCATTTACTATCAATATGTATCTGTCGAATTATTCATAAATTTATATAATAATAGGAAACATGCGTGAATGCTTTTGCTCACTTATTTTTCCCTCCCCTACTACAATTAATTTTTTTAAGAATAGTTTGAGCAGTTGTTTTTCGAAAATCGATCTAGTGTTACGAAAAACAAACAAAATATTAAAAATAATTTGGGCTGTTCGCTTATGTCTACTTTCTTTCTCTTCTGGAGATTTTTTAAAGAACCTAAACCTCCAAATATTTATGGCGGCCAATGTAATTAAATTAAATGGGCTTCAGTTTTCGTATTTAAATATCCTTTTTACTTTTAATTTTAAAACTGTACGAAATGTTTTGTTCTCTTTTCAGTTTGAATTTGTTTAAACCAATGATTATTTAAAATTAATTGCAAAAATGTTACCTACCCTTAATTTAAAATCAATTAAAATCAATAAAAATAATTATTTACACCATACAAATAAATCATTATTTTTTAAATGTAGATAATACATTATCATAAGTAAATTGTGAGAATAACAACCTCGGGGATTCAATATAACTGAAGAAATAAAAATGAGACTTTTTATTTCTTTATATAGGACAATGTTCTGCTTTTCGTAATTGTTACACTTTTCTTTCTATTTTTTCATGCAGGTTTGCATACATTAAAATAGATTTTGCTTTAAAAAAATCCATGAAACAGAATTAACCGTGATTCTCAACAATCAGGATATTGAAATTTAGGAAAAGAATATTATCAAATTTGCTTCGAGTGTGTGGGTATATCAGCATAACCATTTAAACGAATAATAATTGATTTAGGTCGGAGATCATTGTTATAATAATAATGGTAATGAAAATTGTTAGTATTATGGCCATTTCAGAATTACGCAAGCCTAGAAGAAAAGATTTTATTTTTATAACGTATATTGTATATATATATATAGTTTTGAAAATAATTATAATTTTACCCTAAAATTATATTTTAATAATACAAGTTTTTCAAGCACATATATTTTATCTATATATCTTTTGTAGAGTTCTTTCGTAAACAATAGTCTAAATTCATGTGACGTCATTATCACATGATAAATACAATCACACGCTTTCAACCATTTAATCCATACACGTTGCTGTTGCCAACTTTTGCTTTTTACAGAAATTTTTTTTCAAAAAATACATATTTGTCAATAATTATAACGCAGATAGGTAAAAAAAAATGAGCTATATTTAAAAGTACAAACATTAATTTTTTAAAAAAATTTTGAACTAACTTTTGAATAATATTAGTATTTGAAAACCTTTTACTAAATTATCAAATTTGATATTGTTTCTAAATTTCACAGGTAGAACAACATGGTTATGTCTAAGGTCAATTTTGAATTTAATGGAGAACACGTGATTATATTTATCATGTGATCGTCATGAACTTAAGCCATTTGTTTTAAGATAGTCCTGTTTTATAACTTAAATTAATATGAAGTTGGACTTAAAGTTCCAGAAACGTTTCAAACTGTAAATTGCTCTATCCAAGGACGTTTGTGACGCTTTTTAGAATTCTTTTGAATCATATTACCAATGAATATACATTTCTTTCAAGAAATATAAAAACAAATTCAAATGTTGAATTGATGATAATTTTACTGAACATCTCTATACTATGATTTTATACACATTTTATCCAAGAAAAATGAAGTTAAATTTTTTCTGGAAACACTTTATTTAATTAGTTTGAAAATTATATTCGAATTTTTTTCTGAGCTATTGTTAATAGATTCAAATAGTGTCGAAATCAATGTCAGGAGATAATTTCAAAGAAACTCGTTCAAAATGCAATAAAAATGTAAAAATATAAGGGGAAATCCGAATGTTAACTTTGAAATAAAATCTTTAACATCTTTCGACGTATTTTAAGGGTTTTTCTACTGAAATGATTCATTGCAAAGATTTGTTTCTTTATTTTTTTTACATAAATGATATAGATAATTACAACAAGAACAATTTATGAGTTTTATACATTTTAAACCTAACAGAAGACTGGCATACGTAATTAATATAATTAGGTGGATGCTAACATAATTCTCTCATATTTGTCAATAAATTACTTAAACTAATGCAAGAATAATATTTCAATTTATGTTCTTAGGGAATAGATCATAACAGAATTCGAAATGGTTACTATGCTAATGATTGTATTTTCTTTCAAAACTGCTGGATAGAATAAGGGAAAGTGCATCGTATTCATTCCAATAAAGGTTTTGTGTCGTTAGAAAAAGTACAATAGAAAAACTTAAAGGGTGAGATGTTGGTGCAAATACCCCTCAATTATTCAATCAGGATTCAATATGAGTGCTTCTCAAACTTTCAACACTTGCGACCCAATATTCAATCATGTTTTTCGTCCCCCCCCATACAATAACAATAAATTAAATTTAATAATACTATACTTTGACGCTAAGCCTACAAAACGATTTTAACCTCTTTAGTGCCATCGACGTATATAAACGTCTCGCTCAGCCAGTGCGTTAATTACTCCGGACGTTCATACATGTCTTTCTGCAGTACTATCTTTTCTGTGAACTGTGATCTATAAAATTATTCCGAAGGCTTCGGAATGCAATACATAACCTTGACAGTGTTCGCGAAGGATTTACTTATTTTAGAGGGTTTGCTTATTTATTCCTTTTCTACCCCCTCCCCAATGCAGCACATATGTTCGCCTACGTGTTTAACAGTGGCATCGGGGATCGTATCACGTAATTTTTAATCGGCATTTAAGGGTTTATTAAAAACTGTTCAAATTAACAAGATAAATGTTCATTTTGCATACAATTTTATATATGACAAGCCCATGGGGTCACTGATAATTATTAAACTTGTTCTTAACTAAGTATTGTTATAAACTAGTTTACATTGCGTAGTACTGATATATAAGTGTTTATATTAGTGTAATTGTGTATTTGATCTTTTATATGCAAGAATGTATTTTGATTGTTTATACTTTCAGTAAACTAATAATTTTTTAAATTTATGTTTTGTTTTCGACTTTTCAACATGATCGCAACCCCCTCTTTGGGTTATCACACCCTTCTATTGGGGCGCACCCCACAGTTTAAGAAACTCTGATATAGTCAATCTTCTATAAAATCCTTGCAACAGTAAAAATCGATTATGGGGCTGATGAATCAATGGGTGCATTAGGAAGGCCGTAGCTTTGGAGTATTTTCATTGTAATGCCTTCTATAAAAAAAATTGTTAAAAATGTGGCAGTATTTTCGAATATTGAAAGTGATTGTTATTATCTATTTTACTGTAAAATAAAAATTATTGGTATTGTATATTGCTTATTAATTTTTTGGTTTGTATTCTTACATCATTTATCGTACTTTGGGAGAATTTTTTTCGAAAGTTGCTTATATACTGTAAACTATAATAATTATTATCAAAATCATTTTAAACATAATTCAATAAATTAGTTTTTAATGTCGATTTATTTATCGTGCAATTCTAAAATAAAGGGGAAATACCATGTCACACTATAAAAAAAATTGTTATTTATTTATCAATTAAAGAGAGGGGCATATTAGTAAGCGAACAAAAATAAAGGGTGGGCAGTGGCGTAACAGAGAACATTCGGGCCCCTTGCAAATTCAGGTCCCCCCCTTCCAAGTTGGATTTTACACAGGGTAGGTACTTGGTGGCAGTCATGCTTTGGGCCCTCTAGAAACCTGAGCCTCCCGTTATGCGGGATTTGGAGGGGGGGGGGTGCACGTTACGCCACTGGGATGGGCAATTGTTTTGGCTGGAGAGTCATATTGTGGAAGTAGAAGATACCGGAGAGCCACATCTTTTTAAAATAATTGCATTCTTTAGATCACTTTACATCTCAGAAAAGGTATAAATTGTACCATAGAAATCAATAAATATAAGTTAAATAAAACAGTTTTTCTATTCAATTTATTTACTGTGCTTATTTCGTATAATCTATATCTGCAAGCCCATTTAATTTTAGAATAAGTTTAATGAGAAAAATGTACTCTATCATATTTTTCTAGAATTTTTGTGAGATCGAGCGAGACTGCAAATCGAAATTCTCATCACAGCCTGTAAAATAATGTCAACCAATTTGCATCTATATTTACTCTAGTTGATCTTCAAGCAAGAAACAATACTCAAAATATATGTTGACCCAAACATAGAGAAAATTTGCTACCATTATGTTTTTCTGATTGTTTTAATGGGACGTACATAATAATAATAATAATCTTTGCCAGCTCCATGTGGCTTGCAGGCTGATATTTGCTCACCCTGGCTTATATATATATTCGAAGATTAAAATTTACGATTTCAAAAGTTTGATGGTAATTATAACATTGTAACGGGTCTATTCGAGAGCCTCCTACTAATCCTCTTGGAAAAAAATATTTCTTTAAATATTGTTGTATTGAAAACTTTCTCCCGAAGAAGAAGACATGGTTTACGTAAATTAAGGTTTATATTTAAGCATTAACTTTTTGTGTTCGAGAGGGAGGTTAGGAGTTTTAGATGATAGAAGTTAATGATTAGCGCAAACTAGTAAAAAGCTAGTCGAGAGTGGCTCGACGATTAATTGCTTAATATTTAAAATCTGTAAATTGACAATTGAGCCAATAAGCTATAATTGAATAATATCAACCAGAAGTCGAATTGCTGAGAAAGGAATTACGGCAATTCAGACTGTAAGTAATCAAAGAGTGGTCTGCGTAAGTTAGTTGAATCGTTTCAATTATATTAGATATATCTTTTTACCGTGCTTTTGTTCCTAAACTTAATTAAATCTTCTACCCTGGGTTGTTGTTATTTAGTAAGGAATAATAAATTATAAATGTTCTGACTATACTGCTGATCTTTATTCTAACTCCCAAACTCCAATGAACGGGGCGGCCCGCCCATACAGCATGATTATAAAAATATATTTCAAATGCAATCATGGTAAAAAAAATTTTAAAAAGCGCCATGGCACGTGTTTTATCACATTTTCGCATTCTTTTCAACACACACAAGTGCAACAAAAAGAATATTTAACAAATAACCAATCATCTGTGACTTAAAAAAAGGTGTTTTAATAGAAATACTTATCACCTGCTATTTTCATCTTAACAAAGGGAAATATATGTGTAATAATGTATGTCCGTGGTATGTAATATTATGTCTTTTTTAAAGTAACTTAAAGCCATCGTTGTTAATAAATTTGTTTATTTATCATTAAAATGCTTCCATTCTAAGGATATGAGGAACAATAAAATGATAAAAAATACTCAGAATTTCTTACTAATCAAGCGCTAAATCCCTCCTTAAATGACATTTGCAAATTTAGTTTCTTAAAAAAAATGTCCTCTGAAAGTTAAAATTTGCTTAGAGTATGAAGGACCGTATATAATATATAATCGGAAAAATAATAGATAAGTAAGCTTTTAAGCATTTCCTGTTCTATCATACTTGAGTGATTTATTATTATAATTTAGTACAAGCATTTTAATATTACCAAGAATATCTTTCTTTTATCAATTAGATATTAATAATAATCAAGTTTTTTTCCCTTTCGGGGGGGGGGACTCGGTTACTAATTTTCAGAATATGATATAGTAAAATTATTCAGTTAAACTAGATCATAATAGAGTAATTTTGGGCTTCAAAACATCTCTTGAGACCCATAGCTACATGCAAGCAATAATCTTATTTAATATTCTTTATTTTTATTTTAAAGAAAAACACTTATACACAAGGGCCCAAAAGCTTAGTATTAATGAATTTATTTCTGTACAGATGCTTTTTAAAAAATATTTTTGAGTTAAGTTTTAGATAAGGGAAGGGTAAATGTCTTTTAAGGCAATATTTTAGAAATTTAATTTTGTTTCGAAAAATGAGTTTCATAAATATTTACTTAGAGCTCATCAATTAGGTTTTTATCAAATAAAGATAATGGAAATTTTAGATATTTTTAATTTTGCATAGTGATTATCTCAAGTCTTAATTATTCATTGTTTTGGAATATTTATGTTCTAATATTTTTTAAAAAACTATTTTATACTTTATACTTACACTGCCAGCATTCTTAATAATTTAAATGAAAAATTTATTAGAAATTGAAATTAAAGTGATCACTTATAAAGATATAAGTGGCATAACTTTTATTATATATTTCTCAAGCAAATTAGTCTTGAAAATTTGTTTTAACACTTATGATCACTATGTTCAAGTACAAAAGCACCGAGCTGTTGTACTATAAAAACGCAATAGAGCTTAGATTTTTTTTAAAAAAAATTTAATTGTATGTGATTTTCATAGTTTTTCAACACTTAGCAAATTCAAATTCGTTAATTCTTCATACTTGTGCAAATATTAAAATCAATCATATGATCAAAGCATATTAAGGCAAAAAAAAATCTTTTAATCCTTTTGTTGAATTAATTTAACAAAATATACCAAAACGTAAAACTTAAGGGAAAAAAATGACGATATTTTTTATAGAAATGAAAATTCTTAGATTTATTTCTAAAGTATATGATAAAATGTTTAATTCTACGCATCTAATCTATAAAGTTTTTAGTATTAAGTATCTTACCTGAAGGCTGCACCTCAGATGCAAAAATCTGGCAAACATACAGTAAGACTAGACTAAAAACCACTTGTTTCATGTTTCGGTCCCTCATGATCCACAGGAGGAACTGTTACTTTTTCAGTCCGACTCTTGAGTTGGACCGCTATACACTGCCTCAAGTTCTTAGCAGTAACCAAGTGACCCAGTGAAATTGGGAAGTGGGTCGTTAAACCTCGCGGCCATTCACTTTCTAACGAGGAAAAAAAACAGAACGCATCTCCTTAGAGGAAGAACTTCTGCTGATGGAATGTGTTTTTCTTTTACGACACTTGCGGATAATATTCGGGCAGCAGGTATTAACCCTCCCCACCGGTTCTTTCCCTCCTTTTTTATTTTTCTGTCTTCGAAATCGAAGGCAGATGTCTTTTGTTTCTAACATTTGGCAACAAAGAAATTGCAAACGATTTATGCTGGATTTTTTTATGTAACAAGTTTATTTAAGGTCGTGAAATGTTTTGGACATGCAATAAGCTTTTGTGTACAGTTTGATGGAAACAATTGAAATTAGAAATGCTGTTTTGGATTAATATTCGTACCTAATAGGCACAGGAAGTGGGGAATAATGATTATTTATTTTCAAATTACGTTAATAAAAATGTGCATTTTCACTTCCTGGTTATAAAATATATACGTAATCTCTTTTATGTATTCATATGTTTTTCGAATTTTATTTGGAATTATGAAAAAGAGTTGACTCAATAAATTAAGTAAACCAATTTTATGAATGTTTCCCATGGAAAAATAAGTTTTTAATTCCAAATTCGTCATAAGTTTAACACGATATTCGGAATGAATTTCTCTTTTAACAATCATTAGAAGAAAAAAATGAACGAATTATCGGCATGTTTTCATTTGCGCTGTAAGAATTAGAATACAACTAACAAAATAGAATTCAATGGAAAATAAAAAAAAAAATTAAGATTGTTATTACCATGGTAGCAAACGGAGCGTTTCGAAATTAATATAAACTTTCCTGCAGTCTGACATGCGATACAGTTTACTCAAAAGAATTTCAATAGAGTGATTTTGTTCCATTGCCTTTAGTATTTTGAATAAAAATAAAGGTTAATAATCGATAAAAATAATTCATGCATGAAATACATAACTATATATTAGGGTGTGGATCATGGTTATACGAGAAAAAAGAATTATTATTAAACGGAACCTACCACGCTGAAAAGATGTTCCATTGTATAAAGATTTGAAGAAAAATAATTTTAAAAAATTATTTAAAAACTTAATATTGCCCAAAAGGGGTTTAATTTTTTAAGAAAAATGAAACATACTTAATTTTGGTCAGATGATTTTAGACTCAAAATAAACATTTTCCTACAATATAAATTTAGCAAATGTGATGATTACTGACACGTGACTATTGAGCTGTGAGTAATATAATGTACGTTGCAACATTTCATAACCCAGCTCTCTCTCTCTCCCTTCGAATCAGTTCCTATTCAAGCTTTCTTCTGTCTTACGCTGTATCCTGCACTGAAATTTTGATATTAAGAATTTATTTTCTGAAAAATTTAATACTGAAAAAAGCTTTTAATCGTACATGATGTTATTTGTTTTAAATATTAAGTAGGTGTCCTCTCATCAAACTTAATTTTATCAAGTACTAAAATGCGGCTTCACTTTGACAAAAATTACTTTTACTTTTTACCATGAAAAGCTTCAAATACATTAATTTCTTTCCCTTTGTGACAGTACTTGAGGTATCCGACTCTAATTGCGATAACTTTTTTAAAAAAAATGAAGATATAAGGATGTTTTGTTGTTTTAAAATTTTTTTAGTATGTTTTAAGAAAAATATGCTAAAATTAAAAAGAGGAAAAGAAATTATTATTACTAAAATGGAAAAAAAATGGGCAAAAATTTGCAGAAAAAAAAATAATAAACGGGGCCCATTCTGTACCAAAAGTTTGTAAGCAAATTTTCACTTTTTCAATTCTGATGTGTTGTTATGTTATTCATTTTTGAAATGACCTTTAGGATAAGAGATATTTTAATTGTTACAAAAACTAGAGCACTTTATCTTAGTTATTATCTGAAATTGCTTAAAAAACAGTGACTATATTCATATAAGGGACAGTAAATTTTGTAATAAAACAGTGATTGATAAATCTGAAGGTTGCAACACTTCTACGATTATTCAGAACATACACAAAAATTTTCAGTTAATTACTTTGAAAACTTTTTTAGCAATCCCTGACCACGTTTGAGGATTTTAAAAAAAAAAAAAAAAAAAAAAAAAAAAAAAAAAAAACAGATTGTGAGTAAAACGCGTTTTAAAGTATGACATCTTGCTAAAAATAATGGCACCTGCTATACTAAAACACTTATAGTTTTTGTTCTAGTGAACGGAAAATAATAAACTTGGTATTTTTTCAAAGCTCATAAGATGACCTATAAAATAACATCATGAAAAAAAATTGTCAATTTTTGGAAAAATTCACAATTTTAGGGTAGTCATTACCTTAACATAAAAATTAAATTTTTATTTTATTTTCCTGTTCATCTACACAACAGAGAACATCTTTTCTGCACAGGTAGGTTTTGTAGTTCTGAAGAGAAACAAAATTCCGATCCTACCTATTGTATATTTTAAAATAAGTAAATTTTTTTAATTTTTTCTTTATTATTCAGTATTTTTTATTTTTATTTTATTTCACACATCAAAAATAAATAAATATCAACTATAATGGAATAATTTAATTTATTAACACAAAAATTAAAATATCAGTTTATTAACAGAATTAATAAATGTGCTTATATATATAATATAAGCATAATATTTGCACTTTCTTGTAAACATTTACTTGTTTATCGACTCAAGTATTGTTCACAATAAATGAAGAATTATTTTTATTTATTTAGAATATTTAAGTTTTTATTTATTTAGAATATTTTAGTTTTTTTTTTTTTTTTCATTTTGAATATTGTAATTGATGTTTTATTAAAATTTCACGCGTTTTTTAAAAGAAATAAAAGTAATATGTGCATTTGAATCTGTTTACCCCATAACTTCCTACTAAAAGCTACGCGATTCGCTTCTCACTGCAACCGTTTTTCTCATAAGCGGACGCATGTGGTGTATTGGAGGAAAAGATAAGGCACAAATAAGCAAATTTTTCCCTGAAATAAGTAAATCCTTCGCAAACACTGTCAAGGTCATTTTATTGCATTCCAAAGTTTACGGAATGTTTTACTGACAACAACACAAGGGAAATAATCGTATTTCGAAGGCATGGGTATATACGTCCGAGGCACATAATGCACCGGTTGAGCGAGATAGATATGTACGCCATCGGCCCTTAGGGAGTTAATTCTGAACCATAATCTATCATGAGAAAATCTAATAGTGAAGAATTGGTGCAAATATATTATAAATAGGGATTATAAGCTGTACATGTGCAAGAAAAATGTCGCACCTATGAATCTTTTGGCAACATACGTAAAATAAATTAAAATGTTAAAAACTTTTTAAAAAATTTATTATATTTATACATATATTATTGAAAAAAACCCATTATTATTATAAACATATTATTATTATATGTTTTTATAATAATAACCCCATTATTATAACCCCCCCCCCCAAAAAAACATTTTTAAATATATTTGAATTTGTATGCATATCTTATTGTTAAATAAAACACATTATTCTCTATACGGAAATAAATTTTGCTTTGAAACATTAAATTGATTGAAATTAGATTAATCAATTTATACTTTTATATGCTCAATTTAAATTTGGAAAATAAGGGGAAAACTACATAAGCACAAATGTTTAAACTAACTGAATTTGGTTTTGAGAAGCATATTTTAATTAAATTCAAGGAACCTGATTCTCAGACATTTGATAAGTGAATACATATTTCCTTATATCAAGATATTTTCTTGGTTTTAAAAAATCATTAAATTTTAGACACATATTTGCTTTTTCAAGTTTTTCATGAAATAGCATAAATTAAGGTTAATAAACATGCTATATAGCAAACAAATATATCAGAATGTAATCCGTAATTTTTGCCATAACACCCTTACAACAGATATTTTAGCGAGAAAAGAAGTGATTTAAGATGGTAATTATAAAGACAATGATCACCGACCGTGTTAAGGAGGAAATAGCGACGGAAAAACGCCCAACAGTTTGCAGACCTCTCATAATGCCTGAAGGTTAATGTGAGATTGCATCATCAAAGTGTAAAGTTTGTGGTGTGTTGTGATCTTACAAATGCAAAACTTGCTATTAGGACGCATTCAAAAGTGAATTTTTATTCATTCTAACAAAATAGTTTTGAAATTTATGTTTCAAGGAAATGTGTCTTATGATTTAATAGTTATAAATTTGTAGCCGAAATCAGGACACACAAACTTGTTTCTATCGTTTTTTTAAATAAATCTACAGTTGGTTATAATAATACTTTACGTCTGAGAAGCATAAAGAAGAAAATCATAAATAAAAGAAAAAACACTTTTTATCCTTCTGCTTGCTGTATTTGAAACTAACTATCAATAAAACGACTTTTATATGGGGAAAAAAGACATAGGGGGAAAAAAAGAAAATGATTGCAAAAAACTATTCTTAACATTTATAAAAATCGTTTTAAATTGTATATACACTTAGAAATTTCTTAAGAAAATTTGGAACATTTATTAAGTTGAAAAAAATCCTAGATTCTAATTTATTGTTATTTTTTTCTTTTGTATTGTTTCTTACATAAAATATTTTTTGAAAAAACCGTTCTTCGTATTATATAAAAGTATTGTTCTTAATTATTTAGCTATTTAGTAATAGACCTAAACAAAAAAGTTTTTGAATACCTTTAGTTCTAATTGAATAGTTGCCCACGTTCTATTTCCGCTTGTCTCAATTCATTATTTAAATTGGTTAAAACAGTTTAACGTAACAATAACTATTGATAAAACAAGATATCAATCATTGGCATGGCCAAGTAATTTTAGCGCGTTTTTCACACGTTGTATTTTACAATAATGCAACTAATGAACTTTTTACTAACAGAAAGAGAGAGAGTAGAGAGAACGATACTTAAAATTTTTTTTAAAAAAATGAAAAAATTATTAAATTTAAATATGAATCGGCTCATCTAGGGCACAAATGTGACCAAATGCCGAAAACCCGAGGTCAATCGGTTGCTTATTGGCTGAGAAAAAGGTACGACAAAATATGGAACGAAGACGAAGACGAAATTTGCGTCCTAATAGCGCTTTTTTTACACTACGTGAAAAACGCTCTAAAAATGCATTTGACTGTAGACAAGGAGTATAGGATTGATATAGGAGTATAAAAGTGCTAATACGAACTTAATTCTGAAATATTTTAGAATCAGAAAAATGGCAGTCTTGTCTAATTTATAAATACATATAAAAATTACTGTTTATTCAGTTACTAAATTAAAATTAAAAATCTTGATTTTTTTATTTTTAACATTTTTGGGTTTTTATCCACTTCTTTAAAAAGAGCTTTGTCATAAATCTGAAACTCATTTCGAAGTTTTAAACCTAGTGAAGTAAAATATTTTTAAGCACTTACTAACGCCAAAATATACTTAATAAGTGCATGAATGGTGAGATATATATCTGTTCTTCTTCTTCTGCTCAATGCCAATATTTATCGAAAGGCAAGAAACTTAACTGTAAGGAGAAATAATTTTAAAAAATATGTTTACTACGACAAAATTGTATTAATAAATTAATTAAAAAACAAATTAAGAAGCATTAATAAGACTTGAAGTTGTTGCTATTAACTAAGTATTAAATACGTCGTACAGATATTACGCAGCGTTGTAAACCTCTTTTTATACATTATGCTAGCGGTTCTAAAACTGTAGTCCGTGGACTCCAGGAGGTCCTCGGCGCCTTTCTAAGGTGTCCGCAAGGGTCTCTCATTTAATGTTAAGATTTTTCTCTTTTACAAACTATAAAAGAATTCGGGGGGAAATTGAAAGATATGTCATCCTAGACTAGATTACCAAATTGCCCCCAATGAAAAAACTGTATTAGAACACGTATTTCGATCAAGAATATTTATTCAGTTTTTTATTGTTTGAAACTACATTACCATTACTACAACGTAGTGAGTGAATATTAATGTTACATTGTTCAGCAACACGAGGACTTTTCGCAACGGACCTCGAAATTTTTAACCATGGTCAAGAGAGAGGACGACACCTGAACTGGCACCCCCTCTCCTAACTACCACACTACACCTAAGAGAGGACGTTTGAGTTCTCGACAGATTTAACGTGCATCGCTTCCCTATACGGTGAGTGGTACTGGACAAGAGCTCATGACATGCCTGCCACGATCCGATGCTTTGACCACTAGGTTACCGTGGCCACATTACTACAACGTGATAAGTCTATATAAGTAGCAGAGGCAGTCTTCGAATTATTGAGGAGCCTTTAAATCACTCAGCCATGTGTTGGGAGTCAGGGAGGGGTGTTAAAAATTTTGAGGATCCGCGATGTCAAGTTGATACATAAAGGGGCGCTATGATGATCGAAAATTCAAGAACCGCTGCATTAACGATCGTAAAAGGGCAATACCAAGAAGAAGTGGCAGAAAATATGCCAATCATTGAGTAGAATCAGCTCATCGAGTTATTTAAATGATCTTGATTGCTTAGCTGTTTCCCATTCATTGAGTAAAACATACGAAAGATGTATAGTAGATTTTACAATAGTGGTGAAGATCACCAGTCAGTGGAACTACAGCATATTAACCTCCCTTGTTTCAAAAGACAGTTACAAACAAGCAAAACAAGTTAAAGATAAAAGTCTTTTATTGGTGAATAAAAAATATGATGCCATTTTACATTTATTGGTTTTAAAAATTATATCCGATAAATGGCGCCCTCCAATGGTGATACATTGACGAAGTCTTTCCGAAAGTTCTTCAGAACATTCCCCCTGGCGCTGTTTTGATTTCGTCTGATGAGGCCTCCTTCCACATGTCAGACACTGTGAAAAAACAAAACTTTCTCCACTGGACAGCAGAAAACCCTCAAGTGTACAAACATCGTTCTACAATACTGCAAGCACTAAAGGCTGCAATGTTTGCAGGGTTGCCATTCCACCGGAAATTACACGAAGAACTATGGACAACTTTCGCGGGAAAGACTTCGTCAATGTGTTACCATTGGAGGACACCATTTAGCGGACATAATTTTTAAAACCAATTAATGTAAAATGGCATCGCATTTCTTGTTCACCAATAAAAGCCTTTTCACTGTATCTTTTGTTTGTTTGTAATTACCTTTTGAAACAGGGAAGGTTAATATGCGGACCCTGTATTTATCATCGCAGAAGAAACGCACCTTGTTACCACCAATGTGAAAGCATTTCTAGCAAACATACTTTTGCTTTTTACAGAAACTTTCTTTAAAAGTGCATATTTGTCAACAATAATAATGCAAAGAGGTAAACAAAATGCACTTGATTTAAAAGTTCACGGATAATATAAGAAATATTTTTCTACTTTGAAACTTTTTTTAAAGAATCTTAATACTAGAACATCTTTAATCAGTTATCAATTTTGAGATGATATTTAAATTTTTTAAAAAGCAACAATTACAAATCTAATGTCAGTTTTGAATTTAATGGAGATTACATTTATATCATGTAACCATAATGAATTTAATCCATTGTATCTCGAGGTAAAAAAGGAAAGACATTTATAGTATTCCTATTTTCTTTTGCCATTTTTTTGTGATTTTTTAGAAAATTGAATTTTGTTTATTTTATTTCATTTTTGACACATTTTTAAAATTTATATCTTTTGACCTATGAAAATTATAGACAATTGTAGTTCTCTTTTATACTTCTCGATCGAAATCCTTCCAGAGTTTTTGATTGAATAGTTTGACTTATTGGAAAGATGAATGAGCTGGAAATTTAGAGTAATATTACTATTTTTAGTAAAGAAAAACATTTCCTTGATGCGATTTTTAAGTAATTGAGGTTATTGTTGTAATGATTCGTCATACATTTGACATAACCATGGCTCAGTTCACATGGAACAGCACTTTTTATAATAACATGAATTCATAAAGTAATTTCGTAACATTTCGTAATTTAGTCCAAAGAAATGAAAGTAACACCTGGAAGTGTTTCATTCTTCTTAGTTTCTATGTGCGAACTTTGAGACCAAGTTTTATTTAGCGAGTGACAATCCCTTTATTTTGTTTTTGAGTAAATTAGAATCTATGACTCAACTATTATATCGACCATGAAGCTTGAAATTTCATCAATCACAGCTTCCATTTCTTAAAGATGTCAATGAAAAATCTCCTATTAAAAACAATTCAACTTTTCCTTGATTATGTCACTAACAAATGAATGAGTTTGCAATGGAATGCATCTTTAACTAGTTTTCCAACAGTTTTTTCGTTCCATTTCAATGATTAACACGTTCCGTTTCCTCCTGTTTGAGTCCATCACTTCAAACTAAAATAAAGAAAGTTAAAAAAATAACGATGACTAATGAAAGTAATATGGACAGATTACGAGATTCTACAGATATAAATACCATTCATTTTTACACAAATATCAATTTGATAGCTTTCAGAATAATTACTATAAGTGTACTTAATTTGTTTGTTCGGTTGAAAAAATATATTTTTTAAAATCATTAATGGACTTGTACAGTTGACTGAACAACTATCAGAAGATTGTCTTGTTCTTCTCATGTTGAACGAATCGTTTTCTTTCATTAGAATCTTTTAAGCGGATAAGTAAATACAATAAAATTAAAGTACATGGTAAAATTATTTCGATAATTTTTTGTTACGTGGATAATATACAAAAATACAAAGAAAATGGGGAATATAGATTTTATCTTTCACAGTGGATTAAAGTGCACATGTGAGAAAAGTTCTAGAACCCAGTTCTAAATTACTTGAATAAGAAACGATTGACTTATAGCAGGACTCTCTCCTTTCAACTGTGTTCCAAGGTGCCCTGGGAATCCACAAAGCATATCCAGGGGATCCACGAGTAAAAAAAATAATAGAGTCGAAAAGAAAATTTTAAATGTGTATGCAAATTAAATTCACGTTCTCTATAGAGTTTGAATGATCACAAATATCTAAAGCCATGTCTTCCAACGCAAAAACCACGTCCCACTGTGGAAGACTTAAAAAGTAAATTCGGTTCCGGATAGCCTCTCTTTTTAGTAGTTTTCAGAAACTTTTATTATAATGTAATAAAAATTTATTAAAACGTTTTTATTTCTTTGTATTTGTTGTTATTGTTTTTGTGTCCGGCGTTTTAGCAAAAAAAAAAGTTTAAAAAAAAAACACTAGACTCCACCAAAGGTGGCAACAACTGCTGCTGTTAATTCCGGAGCGTCCTGACTATAGAGGAGCTTCTGCTCTAGGTTAAAAAGTGGAAATAGACCGAGCTTTAATACTTTGGGGGTAAAAGTCGGGCACTCGAAGATGTGTTTTGGTGTGAGTGGATTTCTATACAATTCTTTATATTGTATGGACACAGTTATGATACTAAAATCAGGAAATAGCAGAAGGCGTGTTCAAACGGCAGCTGCATTGCATAAGAAATGTATAAACGGCCAATATATTGTCGCGGATTCATTTATACTCCCCTGATGATTCACGTGGAAAGTTTTCTGTCGTGATTATGGCTGCATTATGGGAGTTAGCAGATCTTGGGTGCGAATGCTACTTAAAACTAGACTCTTGGGGCAAACGGATTCAACATTCCTTGATTCACTGTATTAATAGTGTGTCGAGAATATATCATTTCAAGCCTTCTACTATGGACAATACAGTGGTCAACCCGATCTATTCAATAACCGAGACCATAGAAGTATATGTTGAACAGTCAATGTTACCAAACAAACAACACTGTATTATAACAATAGCAACAGATAATGGGGGATGATACATGGATCTGTGAGGACAGAGCAACGGAACTTGATGTAGAGGGAATAAGGTAGCAGAAGATCGACTTAGTACCTTTACTGCCATCAACTGCAGCGCCTTTGTTGGACACGTGAACATATTGGTTGGAACCTAAATGATTGAATTCATGCTGCATGGTCAGATTAATTACGATTCCAGTTTATTTATGACAGAGTTTCACACTCCATGAGTCCAAGATCCTAAAGAGTTAACAAACAAGTTAACAATGAGGAAACTAGTGGTGTGAATTGTTTTTACATGCCAAGCATTGGAATCTTTTGTCAAATTACACCAATAATTTACTGGTTATGTTAAGCTACTTGTAGATGTAACATAGCTTGGAAATGTAATAAATCAACGAGAGACGGAATTTATCAACAGCGCACCTTGCAAAATTATAAGTTACATTGCAAACACCTTTTGTCTTGGTTCGAAATGCAACTTAATAATCATTCAAAAACGTACACAACTTGTTACGGTATAGTTTAATTTAGCTAGCAATGGTTCTAATTTTTCCGCAAGAATCAATTCCAGAACTTAAATTAATAAATTTCAGAAACAGTGAGACACCGAGGTCTTTCAATCAAAATCAATTCAATAGTATAAAGGGGGATTATTTAAGTGAATTTATTCGTTTGAAGCAATAAATATTACATAAGTTTCTTAAAATTTGAGTTTTCTAAAACCGTTCCGAACAGATTTACAATTTTATTCATTCTTACAACAGTTCATCTGTTTTGCATAAAACTGAATTAATAAAATGGAGTAACAAAAAGCACAAATATATATATAAAAAACATTTTTTCAAGAGGTAATAGAAATTTTTTTTAATTGGTTATTTATTTTTTTGGTTAGGGTATCTTATGCATTAAATGAAGGAGAAAAATTCCTCACTCACTCACTCATCAAGATATTTCCAGAACTATTAGACCTACAGATATGAGATTCGCCAGGAATGTTTCTTTTGTTGAATAGAAATACATCAGAAAAAAGTTTTGAGGAAATTGACCCACAAGGAAAGGACAATTGTAGACAAAATTTTCTCGTTTTTGAACTATTATACCTTCTTTGTGAATACTGTTCGTTTCCTTGAAAAGAGATCGGCTATTTATGAGTTTTGCGAAAAATCGACCCCAAAGGGAAGCTTGACAGAGGTGACGAGGGCATTATAGAACAAAAAATCCTGATTTTAGGATATTAGACTTGCAAAGTTGAAATGTGTCGATCGTCATCTTTCGGTTGGGTAGAGATCCGCTAAGGACGATTTAAAAAAAAAAAATACATTTCCAAGGGAGGTGGCGGGAAAGTTACAGGTAAAAAACCATTTTCGAACGATTAGACTTACAGACTTTAAATTAGGAAAACATGTTTCTTCTCTTGAGTAAAGATCCGCCTATAACGGATTTAGCTGAAATCATCTCCTTCGGGGTTGTCTAGTTTACGGGTTCATTATACGTAAAAAAAATCCCATTTTTGTTATTAGATCGATTGACTTGAAAATTGACCAGCATGTTTCTTTTGTTGACTAGAGACCTGCTAAAAGTGGGTTTTGCACAAATCGACTTCTAAGGTGGAGGGTTACGGAAGCTAGAAGATAAATGCACTTCCATTTTAGAAATCGAAATTCTTTCCTGCTTAATTCAAGGGAGGGAATCTATAGGTTTTTCCTTCAATGCACTAAAAACTTTATAGGACTGCTTCGATACAAATAACTTAAAAACAACATTTTAAGCCGTACAATGTAATGAAAAGCCAGCGAAGTGGGAGGATAATGGTTTGATTATAATAAACTGTAACCACCCTTTGTTTAGAATCTCCCAAATTAACAGTAGAAAGACTTTCACGCCTCTAGCGGGTAGAACAATCTTCAGTGATGTCAAAGCTTTAGAACTGTAAGGACGTATGAGCATGTGCGTGCTCCAGATTCTTTTTAATTCTATTCGAAATGTTAGTTCTCTAGTTATCTATGTAAATGTTTGTTATGTCTATATAAATGTATTTTAATTAACTAGTGGACTTAGTTAAGAACCCCTTCCCCGCATGTCCCTTTATTACATTGGGTCACCCCTTTATAAAACTAATATATTTAGCTTTTATTGTTCCATGAACCCCAAATGCTAATTAAATAATATGGGAGATTTTCCATCTTGTTTTTAAATTCAAAATTATATTTTTAAAATAATAGATGATTTATGGTCCGCAGAAAATCTGCTTCCCTTAAAGATCGTCGTAGTGATTGCTTTATATTTAGTTAGACTGTATGGCAATTCAAGTCAGAAGCATGTGGAACGGGTTTTGTTTGGACACAGGAATTTTTTTCTTGTTGTATAGTCGTTTGATTTTCCGATGAGCCATTAGCTTATGCGTAGCTCTAGATTGAAGTTATTTTTCAAACTACCCCATAAAAGATTGTTACGTTTTCATAACAGATTCTAATTCTAAAATTCATGAATGAATAGATATTTGTTTGTTTTTAAGTGAAGAATCATTTTAAAAGAGATATAAGAATAAACATTACTTAATTGTAAAATTAAAATGCATAAATCAATCATACTACACATATTTATTACTATATACATGCATACTTATTGAAAATTCAAACATATTGCTCAGAAGAATACGTTACCTATTCTTAGATGGTTTTAATCTATATAATTTTTTAAAAACACTAAAAGCTATAGAACTCAAATGGTTTAATGTTAATGTTTTTTATTTAATTGAATTTAATGTTGCTCTTTAAAGTATCATGAGAGGTACTGGCGACCATTTCGGAGTTTTAAGCCACAGCAAAGCAACGAGGAAGGCATCTGAGCTAACTCCTCACTCTCACAACTTTCCTCGTCACGTCAACGTGAAGACTTCAAGCCTGTATAGATTCAATGCGTTTTAATTCCTTTATTTTACGTGCTTTCATTGGCATCATGATTTGGACCCACTTCTAGATAAACACAACAATCGGCTCGAGCCCGAGACCATGATCAAACGGCCACAGACGCACGTGCATGTAGTATCAAAACTTATAATTATTTTGCTTAATTTTTTTTGATAATCATTGAGAATAAACGCAATTGTTCGTTACTGTTCTACTTTCTAGAGGTGCTTTGTTTTATAAATCTTCAAATTTCTCCTTTATACGAAAGAATTTTTTTACCAAATTTTTGATCATTTTATCAATTTTTAAGCTTTTTGGTAAATAAAGGGAATTTAAAAAAAAATAATTTGAAAGTAATTTATAGAAAAAACGTATTTTCTTAATATTTTTAAAGTACCTTAAAATCCAGCGTATAACGCATGCCTATACTTTTAAGATGCAATTTTTAATTTTTAGGTATATTCGTCGTATAACACGTCTGATACCTTACCTTTTTTTAAGAAGAAGCCTGAAATGTCAGTGCGCTTTGCTCTTAAGTTTTGAAGTCATTTATAAGTATCATTCCAAGCCTTTAGAAAAAAATATATATTATACTTCTAGAAAACTGCAAACTCTTAAGTTCATATAAGTTATGCCATCTCTTTTAAGTAAACAGTGTTTCGAAATATGTAGAGGTCTTATTTTTTCTGTGCCCATCTTTTTATTTTTATTTTTAAAGCTATCATTTTTATACCCGGCGTATAGCACGCATCCCTTAATTTAGATATTATTTTCTGTGTCATAAGTTCACATTATACGCCGGATTTTACGGTAAGTCTTATTGTGCAATTTTTCATTAACACTGAATTTCGCCTAAATTTAGAAATACATGGGGTCACAATTGCCATTATGTAGTTAAATACTACGAAAGTCTTAGAAAAGAAAGTATATAAAATAATACAAAAAAAAAATGTATTGAATGCATTTAAAAAAAAAACATATTAATTAGTCCTGTTTACTTCAGTATTGAAAGCATGAAGGAGAGAAACAAAAATCACTCCAAAAAATAGAACTATGATTAAATAACACAATAATTTTTTTTTCCTTTTGAATATTTTTGGAACAGAAATTCATTATTCTATACTTAAATTCTATTATGAGAAACATTCCTAAACAAGTCAACACATGTTTAAATAAATAAGTAAACACATATTCGATAATGTGAAAACAGGAAAGGGCTAAAACAAAATTTTATGACCTGAATTTTGAAAAGGAAATCGGATTTTATACACACAGAATTATTTCCTCAATAAATAAATGTTCCGAACCTATTTTTAGAAATTGTTTTATACACATGTTGCTTTTATTAAGAGTTTCCTCCGTAAAAATCAAACATATGTCATATTAAAATAACACCTTTAATCGTTAAGCTAATCTATTACACTAACGGAAAATATTTTTTATGTAAAAGAGTGCTCTGAATTATGTTAATTTGTAAAACACGTGTTATTAAAATAAATAAAAATGCACCATTTCTCTCGACATTTGATTGATTCTATTTTGCTTAATTTTTGATACAGTTCCGATTCATTTTTAACTCAATTAATGGCTGAAGACTGTATAATAAAGGTGGATAGAAGTTATTTTTTTCAGAATTTCAAAATCAACTTATGCGGAAAAGGTGTTCAGTGGTATATAGATGAAGGGTCACAGTTATATATAGATGAAAATAAAATAAAAAAATCTATTCTTATGTTATGTATCGCCACAAGTAGAATGATTTTTAAGTATTTGAATGTTTTTATGGTAAAACTCCAAAGTAATTTTTATTGTAGAAAAGCAGGTACAGTAGAACGTCGTTTATCCGTACGTTTATTATCCGGAGCGTCAAATATCCGAACCTAAGTCCGGATACGTTTTCAAACAGTGCAATGCTCAACAGTTGTTTCCTGTGAGGCCAAAAGCGACGGGAAAACTCAAGGTGAGGGATATTTGAGAAATTTGAGTTGTTGATTTGGTAAACATATGTGCGGAATATTAGGTCAGTTTGTTTAGAAGTGAGTGGGTGTATACGTGCTCTTTTGTTGAGTTTTGTTGATGTAGAAACCTGGATGGCATGTGATGCAGAAGTCTGTGGATTTCAAATGCTAAATGATGACGAGATTGTGACTTCAGTGCAAGAAGAATCCGACCCTGTCAACGATGAAAAGGATGAAGACGACAACAACAACTAAAGTAGCAAGGGTCCATCAAATACTGACGCGTTTCTGCGTTAGAGGCTGCTGTGGAGTGGTACAAACAACAATCAGAGTGCTGTCGTACTCAACTACTGCTGCTCAAGAGAATCAGAGACCTTGCAGTGGAAAAACGAAGGTGTACAATCGTACAGCGAAAAATAAGTGATTAATTTCCCCAATCAAGGTAACATTGAGACATTTTGTACCTATTTGGCTTTTTCTTCAGAACGTTTCCCGCATGAGATGATTTTCATTATTTGTATAGTGTCCAGTATCATATACTGCATGGATCGCATTCGGTTTTCGGTTATCCAAACAATCGCGTATCCGAACGGTGTCCGTCCCAATTGATTCGGATATACGACGTTCTACTGTATTCTAATACTTTTTAACATTTATTGTGACGAGAGGATAACTACTAAATAGTTACAAGGAAAAAAACATCAGGTACATTTAAAAAATTCTTTAGTATTAAATTTAAAAAAAAACCGAATTTGGAATTGCAGTGTACGATAAAGTGGTAGACGGAAAAAATGTTGATCGGAGTGGTTCGACGAGCGAGGAAAGAGAGCTGAGGTTATATGAAATGTTGTAATGTACATTGTACTGTTCTCCACTCAGTACTCTAAACTCAGTGGCGCAACAGGCCATGAGGCCAAGACCTACAGTGCCTATTTCAGTTTCCGTGACCTTAGGCACTGAGGTGCATGTGCAGATATTCCGATCAGGTGGTCAGTCAGACGCGAATCCCCTAGTGCTTAATTCCCAAGCAAGAATGGTACTCATTTTTCGACCCACTGAAGGGATGAAAGGCTCAGTCGACCTTGCCCAGCCTGGGATTTGAATCCCGGACCTGTGGCGTGGAAGCGCGATGCAATATCATTCAGCCACTGGGCTTCTTAATTTCAGTAAAGTCAGTATTCACTTCTCAATTATCATCACTTTTGATTATTTATATTGTAGGAAAATAATTTTATTCAGTGTCAAAAACCATCTAACCTTTTTGCCATTTTTTCGAAAATTCAACTTGTGAGGAATTTAAATTTTGAAACTATTTCTTAAAATTTATTATCTCCTAATCTCTTTACCATAAAAGTACTTTTCCTCACATACAGATTCCGGTAATTAATATATTTTCTCCTTATGCCCGTGATCTTAATATTTTATAACAGCCTTTTAAAAATTTAGAAAACATTTTGAATATTTTTATAACGTACGTAGATTTCAGGAATGGAAACGTATATTGATGAATCTCGCGGTAAATTTAAAGTTCGATGCACATTAAGTTTTTGAATCACGCGATTAATATATGGGAATAAAACTTATCCAGCATTTATGTTTGTGCTTTATTTTTTAAAATGATTTTTGGGTCAAACATCTTTTTCTTTTTCCCCCAATGGAGCTGCGCATTGGTATTTTAAACTTTGCAAACCAAATAAATTCCCCAGGAGCTGGTATCACTTTTTAGTTCGGCACCATATAGGCGATACCAACTACTGCAAGTAATTTTGAGAGATACCCAGTTTTCTCTCCAGAGAGAGGCACCTGAGCTCTGACGATACGAACCTGTGCTAGGATTTTAATTTTGCCGATAGCATTCAAGACAAACAGGCACTCTAGGGATCTTTACATGCCGTATAATCATACGACATGGCCGCTGCCGATTTTCTGCATCATGAAAATCATCGACTAGGGTCGGGCCAGCGACAAACCAACCACGCCACCCATCCAGCATAACATCTTTTCCTAAAATTAAGAAAAATCACATTGTTTTATAATTTGCTTTTTGTGGTATTTTAAATTATTGAATTTTTTTTATAATTAAGATTTGAAATTATTTTAACAATTGAAAAATTTTAGAACTCATTTTCAACTTTTTAGAAAAGGAAAATTATAATAATCATGAAATATTTAAACTATGATTATTTGAGTTCCTGAATAACAATAGTAGAGTGTTATATTAATTTTAGAGACTCTAGTATAATTAAGATGTGCGGAATGTTTTTCTCTAACTCTATGTATTTAAGATAGTTAGAGTATTTATAATAAAGAGAAAATCTGATAAAAATATTGAGTGAATTTTTTTTTTATTTTACATCAATATTATTTGAAGTAAAATAGAAAAGTTCTTTCTCTCTCTCTGCTTTAGAAGAAAATTCTACTTTATAGTTTTACTTTATGTTGTTTAAATTTTAATACTTTCCATTAAAATTTTTAATGCTACACAAATAATCTCATGAGATATTTACAATTTTATACAAAACTTAAGTAGTTAAGTAGTTGTAAAATGCAAACATTTTAGGTTATTCCAATATACAATTTCCGAAGTAGATTCATAAATAAATCAAAATATTTTTAAAGTTTTGCCTTAGGAATTTTAATTTTATCTATAAAACTACTAATAGAAGAAGTTTTATATAATTTAGCACCATAGAATTACATATTTTGAAATATAAATTATTTAAAATATGTTATTAAGTGACGATTTTTAAACAACGTTTTATTTATCTTTAGCATCCTTTAAAAATGTTTTTAAATTACGTTTTGAAAACATGCTGCAAAGTTCTGTAAATAAAGTTCAACGATTTGTGTAAATGATTGTATTTAAAAAAAACACTTGTGATATTAATATTTTTGTTATGAGGAATTCAATGCATTTATATATTATAGAACCTAATATGCGTAAAAGAATTAAAAAAAATTTATAGTTCACAAAAATTTGTTTTCTTATTTATAAACTCTCAGTCAAAGAATGCCAATACGTTTCTTTTCTTGGAAAACTATTTCCTATTATTTTAAATACACTATAAAAACTTTTATGTATTTTTGATCTGAATTCTAAATTCGACTAATTCTAAAATAAGAAATTCTTCATGTTTCTAACTTTCACGAAATGGAAAGCATTTTGAAATTAAATTGCAGTCCCAGATTAATTCTCTATTCTCCCACGATTATGTAATTAATCTTTTACATCATTTTACTCTTTTTTCTTATATTTCTCAACAATTCCGAAAATCTTTGTGATTACTCTCATTACAGTAACATACATACTTTCTCAATATATTTTTCCTCAAATATTTTCCTTTACTTTCCTTTGTCCAAACAATAGATGATGACTGTACCGTCATACATGATGTAATCAATACAACTATTTGCCATGACACTTATGCAGCAGACATCAATCTACAGCTAGACAAATTTCTTTTGAGCATATTTCCGGGAAGTGTACCACCTGCTGAATTGCAATTGTCGGTAGTTTCAGTTCGAAGCCACGCCTTTTTCAGTCACACTTGGAACGAAAGATGACAAAACGGAGTCGTGACCTTAACATGGTTTATTTGATATTTTGTATGTATCACAGGATGTTTTGACGGTGGGTGCATTTAGTAGTTATTCAATTTGTTTAACACAATCATATAATGTTTATAGAAATGTTGCTTTTAAAGTCACAACTTTGTAGTAATAAAGTTCGTTTTTGTGGTGGATATTAAAATGTCATTCCTTTCTCCCTGGTAAAAAAATAACGCACGCACAGTCTATGATAATTCTATCCTCAATCGCTTAAAAAATTTTTTTGTTGTAGGTAATAAGAGTAATATTTTTAAGTTATTCGTAGAAAAAAGTTATTCGAATCCTTAATATCTATCGAAAATGAGGTAGATTAATTTTCTGTTGTGGAGTATTTGAGTATATTCCTTTAGTAAAAAACATAAAAAAAATATGTTCCCCTATTCATGCTAAATAAATATTATCATATTTGTTATTTGTCTGTTTTATTTTTGTGGTTTAGAGTCATATTTCTAATTTTCAAAGCAGTTTAATACATTTTGAATTCAGCTTTATGTTTGGGCTTAGAATCTGTTGGCCGTTTAAAAAAATGGAGTACAAATACGAACGTATAATTAAATATTAAATTTTAAAGATAGTTGTGAAATATGCATTTCTTTTGTGTACAGAGTTTTACTATGTTTATCAATCATCAAAATTATGATATATATATATATATATATAATATTTTTACAAATATATAGATGCCATTCAGTCCGTTATTATATCTATTTTTTGTCGCGAATGCCAATCAACGACTGAGCACCTCCGCCAATGTTTTTGATGTAACCCTCCGCACGAGTTGTTGTTGTAGCTTCCATCTTGGAACAGCGTGCGAATATCAGTCTCGAAATAAACCAAATTACAGTCCAATAGTAGTATCTTCTAGTAAAAACTCGAACGGCGTTCACGAACATTTGATCTATTTTGCTAAAGTATTTATAAGGCTATCGGAAAAATATCGTACTGTGATATTTTTTTAACATTTATAAACCCTGTGCACCACGCAATGTATAACACAGACAGAAGAAAGGATTACAACACAAACATCCATGCCTTCTCCGGATTCGAACCCAGTCCCTACGGCACCGCAGTCAGCTTCACTGACACTATACGATGGGCGGCGTACTGTGATATTAAATAAAATATTATATTTTTTAGCATAAAAGATACTAGGAACAATAAATACATCAGATTAATAACTTTCGTAATGAATAATTCAAAAGCGCAATTTCTAATTGATTAAAAAATTCGTGTAAAATCAATGATTTTCGCAAAATTTTCTAATATGTTTGAGCAATCTATCAAATTGAATCTTAAACCCAAGAAAAATTACAGCTCTAATTGCAGTTTTCAGTTTGAAAAATTCAATTATTGGAATAAATATTTTATTATTGTGAAGGAATGAAAAATCTTATTAAACATCTTCCTAGAAAGAAAAAAATGGGTAAAATAAGTACTATATATATGCATACTTGTGGTGCTGCATTGATTAAACCAACAAACTCAATGAG
This sequence comes from Trichonephila clavata, assembly GCA_019973975.1. Taxonomy (NCBI): domain Eukaryota; kingdom Metazoa; phylum Arthropoda; class Arachnida; order Araneae; family Nephilidae; genus Trichonephila; species Trichonephila clavata. Next base: position 40,021 of record BMAO01019315.1, read on the forward strand.
TTTAATCGTTATTTAAAAAACTATTTACTGGTGTCTTTAAATAAAATTAGTTCACTTAGACAAATTAAACTCTGGATCCATTGATAGAAACAATTAAATCACGAACATGTTTCTTCGAAGGGATTTTAAAATTCTATAATCAGGATGAAGTTGCTTAGGGTTTAATGTAAAACCAATATAATTTCTTGATAAATATTAGTGCCTCACAATTTAAACATTTTGGCTACCTATTTTCTTTCAAAAGAAAATTCTTCTCAACTCTCTTACGCTCCATAATTTTGAACTCATGCAGGTGATGAGATTGGTATTTGAAGTGGAACTGTATATAAATATACTTTTCTTATCCACATCATCCCAACGTGAGGACTTCGAATTTAAGGAGTGGCCGCGGTAGCCTAGTGGTCAAGGTAATGGACTCGCGGCTGGTGTGTCATGAGTACCGCTGAAGACCTTCCGTGTGGGGGCTGATACACGTTAAATCTGTCGAGTCTCAAACGCCCTCCCGTTGATGTGGTGTGGAAGTTAGGAGAAGGACTACAGCTCGGGTGTCGTCCTCATCACTTGACTATAGCTCAAAATTATGAGGTCTGTAGCCCTCGTGCATATAGTTGAATAGGACGACGTTAATATTCACTCTGACTCTCTAACTTGAAGTTTAAGGAGATTTATAACTTGCATTATAAATTTTACCACACGAAGATCTTTATTTGTGAACATTAGTGCTGATAAATAGTTAATTCCCGAAATGCAACATGAAGTTCGATTTTACATAATTTTGTTGGTCAACATTCGATTTATTTATCCTGTTTTCCGAATTTCTTAAAATATCTGGTCCTATTTCCTTTAATTTTGGCGAATTTCCTTTTTTAAATCTTTCATAATTACACTTTTCAAATAGTTAATTATAGGGAATTACGTGGCATATTGGGATTTAAATGTCCCAACAGAAAAATAATATCAAGGATTATAACATTGACCTTTCATTCGTTTATTTGTAGCCCCTCCTTTAATGTTCCACCTAAAAATGATTTAGAGTCTTAGTACTTAATAGCTAAAGGAAATGACCTCATTTAAAATGGCAAAGGAACAGTCATGCCATAAATATTTAATTTGAAAGTCTTTTAAAATAATGCGAAGTTTACGATCAATGGTTTTGATTGGTTCCATAGTACAAAAGTTTATGAGGGAAATTGTCTGAGAAAACTAAAGACTTATGTGAATAATTTTATAAATAGAAAACTATTCTTTATTGGTTTTTTCAGAATTGAATTAGACTTATGAAAATATGTACTACAAATTTGGCTTAACATTTTAAAATTAATATTTAATAAAAATATATTCTTAAGAAAAAAAAAAGTTACTTTTAGAACAAAGTATATGAGTTGCACATATGTTGCCAATAATATTTTATAAAAAAAAATTTTTTTTTTTTACTCAAGGTATCCGACTATATTCGGAACCGTGATTTTGAAAAAGCATATAAATGAATATTATTTTTGAGATAGATATTTAGTGTCAGAATATGCATATAATAATATTATTATATGTATATATATATATACAGTAGAACGTCGTTTATCCGAACGTTTATTATCCGGAGCGTCAAATATCCAGACCAAAGTCCGGATACGTTTTCGAACAGAGCAATGCTCAACAGTTGTTTCGCGTGAGGCCAAAAATGACGGGAAAATCTGAGATGAGGGATATTTTGGGAATTATTTCAGTTGTGTAATTTGGTAAACATCTGCGTGGAATATTAGGTCAGTTTGTTTCCAAATTAGGAAGTGTGTACGTGATCTTTTGTTGAGTTTTGTTGATGTAGAAACCTGGATGGCATGTGATGCAGAAGACTGTGGATTTCAAATGCTAAATGATGACGAGATTGTGATTTCCGTGCAAGAAGAATCCGACCCTGTCGACGATGAAACGGATGAAGACGAGGACAACAACAACAAAGAAAGTAGTAAGGGTCCAAAAAATGCTGAAGCGTTTCTGCGTTAGAGACAGCTATGGAGTGGTACGAACAACAATCAGAGTGCTGTCCTACTCAACTACTGCTGCTCAAGAGAATCAGAGACCTTGCAGCGAAAAAACGAAGGTGTACAATGGTACAGCGAAAAATAAGTGATTATTTTCCACAATCAAGGTAAACATGCGACATTTTGCACCTATTTTGCTTTTTCTTCAAGCACGGTTCCCGCATGGGATGATTTTCAATATTCGTATAGTGTCCTGTTTCATATACTGCATGGAGCGCGTTCGGTTTTTGGTTATTCGAACAATCGCGTCTCCGAACGGTGTCCGGTCCCAACTGATTCTAATAACCGACGTTCTACTGTAAATGAATATTGTTTTTGAGAGATATTTAGTGTCAGAATATATATGCATGTAGTAATATTATTATAAGTTTTTTACATATAATATTTAAGAATAATTCGAATGTTATTTCAACAAAATATTATTTAAATACAATTTTTTCGCAAAAGAAAAAAATAAAAGAATGACGTGTTCAAAACATTCTCCTGTAATGAAAGCTGATCCTATATTAATAATATTTTGCCTACATAAGCTAAAGCTTCTGTACAGAGCTTGATCTAGGATTTTTTAAAATATTTAGGAGTGTTTTTTTATTGTTATTTTAATCCCTTGAATTCCAGACCATGCTTTCTAATATCCCTTGAAATCCCAGATTTCTGAGGATACTGTCCTTGACGTTACGGCGTACTTTTTATTTTTCCTTTTGACGCTGACTAAGACACGCGTTCGTTCGCGTTTCGTCCCGCTTTCTAAAGTTTGTATAACTGTTTTTATTTTTATATTTATTTTTTCTAGCCAATATGGCATCGTCTTTGGATTTCAACGAAAGTGATGTTGAATGGGAATATTTATCGGAAACTGATGAATACGACAGTGACTCCAATGCGGATTTATTTATTTGTGATGAAAAAATGGAACAAAAATGACAATGCACTTATATAAGGTATGTGGAAAAAATTTTTGTTCCAAAGAACATTTCAAGCTATTCCGCAAATATTTATAATTTAATTTACAAATATTTTCGCTTCATTTTCTACTTTTTCAGATTTTTTAACCCATACATTTTGTAACCTAATTTTCGTAATTTTATACAATCCCAATAAAATAAAATTTACCTTATAATGTTTCCTGCGCTGCTTACACGGGTTGCACACCTAAATAAGCCATGTATGCACATGATTTTACTATGGGATTCTGTCCTATACATAACATGCATCCAATAGTGGTTACATGGTGCTCAAAGGGTTAATACACTATCTGGCCAAAAGTATCCGGACACCTCTTAAAAAAGAGGTTCTGGGGAGTGACGCAATTTGATATGTAATTGAAAGCTATAAAAGTGTTGGTAGTGGTTTGTCAGATTGTATTTATGCGTTTGTGAGGCAATGAGTAAGTCAAAGGAGCTTAGTGAGTTTCATCGTGGCATTATAATGATGTGGAAAATCAGTTCGTGAGATTAGCGGACATTCTACAGAAGCCTAAATCTACTGTGAGTGATGTAATTGTGAAGTGGAAACGTCGAGGCAAAATGAAACGGCAGAAAAACGAACCGGTAGGCCGAAAATACTTGGTGAACTCAGCCTGTAGAATTCTGAAAAGGGTAGTGAAAAAAAATCGCAAGTCCTCGTTGGTAGAAATTTCTCAGGAGTTCCAAAGTTCATCAGTAATTAGTGTTAGCAGCAGGACTGTCCGTCGAGAGTTAAAAAACTTGGGATTCCATAGTCGTGCAGGCGCTCACAAGCCAAACACCACTCCATAGAATGCGAAGCATCGATTGCAATGGTGTAGAGCTCACCGTCATTGGACTGTGGACATGTGGAAAACTGTTCTTTGGAGTGATGAATCTCGCTTTACAGTCTGGCAGTCGGATGGACGCGTCTGGGTTTGGCGGATGCCCGGCGAACGTTTCTTTAGTGACTGCATTGTGCCGACTGTTAAGTTTGGTGGTGGAAGCATAATGGTGTGGGGGTGTTTCTCGTGGTTTGGCCTGGGTCCGTTAGTTCCTGTGATTGGAAACATGAACTCTGAGACGTATGTGGACATTCTGGACAATGCTGCACTCCCAACTCTATGGCAATATTTCGGGAAGGCCCGTTTCTCTTCCAGCAGGATAACTGCTCCATTCACACATCGAGGCTTGCACAGACGTGGTTTGACAAAATGGGTGTTCAAAAACTGGACTGGCCTTCTCAGAGCCCCGATCTAAATCCCATAGAACACCTTTGGGACGAATTAGAGCGCAGATTACGTAGCCAGCCAAATCGACCATCCTCACTGCAAGCACTCACTTCAGCTGTGATGGACGCCTGGAAGGCAATTCCTATGGTCAACTATCAAAAATTGGTGGAAAGTCTTCCCAAACGTGTGCAGGCTGTCATCCACGCAAAGGGAGGACTAACATCATATTAATATGTGCCTTAGAACGCTCTAAGTCCATACCACTGGGTGTCCGGATACTTTTGGCCAGATAGTGTATATCAGAGCAGAGAAATTTTTAAAAACATGGGTTATTATTTCAATTGATAGTAACTCTGAGGATAGTGTGAATGTCTCAAAACTCCTCGTTCGAACTCTGTTGAGACGTCTTAACTATATGTAAGTGAAATACTTTCGTTGTTGAAGCAATTTTTATGAATGGAGAATGTTTTGAAAATATGCCCTTTTTTCCTTGATTTTTTGGCACAAAATTGCATTTAAATAATTTTTAATGTCATAAGTCTTAAAACAATTTTAAATGTATGTTCTAAATAGAAAGACACTAAATATTAAAAATATTATTCATTTATACGTGTTTTTTTCAAAATCATGGTTCCGAAGTTGTCGGATACCTTAATAAAAAAGAAGATTTAATAAAAACTCATTATTAGTTTTAAAAGAAGAATTTCTTTAATGAATATTAAACATCTATTTTGCGATGATAATAGAGAGCTATAACAATAAGGAGCAGCAAGGAAAATAACGTTAAAATGATGTCAGGAGTATTTCAAATAATTTATTTAAAAAAACAACAACTAGAACACGATATATAACCTATTAATAGAAGACAGTAGCAAAGAAGACATCTTTAAACCTAACTACAGTAATTTATTCATTTATGTTTTTTATTATTCAGAATAGAATGCAAATTCAAACTGACTTTGGATTCTATATCGGACTCTAAAATAAACTATAGGCGTATGCTAAGGATAATAACGGAATAATAAACTATTAAATTTGGAAACGTTTTATTTGTTTCCCCTCTCAGGTTTCTGTTAACAATAGTCAAATTGTTTATTTCACTCCATGAAACTAGAATAAAACAAATATTTAGTATTACATCGATGTATGTAAGTATATTGTTATGAATTTTGTGTGATGAATTTATAAAATAATGTAAATAATTTATATCTGGAAATGTAACACGTTTATATTACTCTATGTCAGCGTTTCTCAAACTGTGGGGCTCGCCCCCCCCTAGGGGGCGTGATAACCCTACAAAAGAAGGCCGAGCATATTGAAAATAAAAGTTTCAAAAAAATTAAGCATGGTTTCACTTAAGCATGGTTCAAAATTATGCAGTCCGTCGCCAAAAGCACTCGTGTAGCTGAACAGTGCGACTTTAATATTCACTCATTCACTCTCCATTTACCTCAGTAATGGTAAATCGAAAATTTAAATGTTCTTGAGAATACTTACTTGACTTAGTTTTCGGAACTATGTTCGTCTGTGCACTTGTTGATGTTTTATTATCGTCGAATGTTCGCTTACGTTTTAAAAATGTATCCATGTTTTTTTGTTGTTGTTGTTCATTTACTGCCATAAATACTTAACACTGTGAATTACAACTAAAGCCCAAATTATAAAATCAACATTCAAGGTAGATTCGGTAGCTATAGAAGTATCGACTCGACCAAGACTAACTGGAATTCTACGAGGTACAGCATTTCTACATGTTATGCCCAAACGTCCGATAAGTTGCCCAAACTCACGTAGACGTTCGCGAGATTGTTAGATGAGCTGGATATGATAGAGAGCAACATAGACCATAGACTATTCTTCTGATGACATTTCTACTTTTAGAAATGGATGATAAAGGAAATATATCTTTTAATTAAATATCATTTTGCAATCTGCTCCAATTTAAAAATTAGAAAAAGGAAAAAAAATAACATAATAATTATCCTATTGCAAAATTTAATACCTATCTTGTTAATTTGTACGGTTTATAATTAAGTTCGTAATGCAGCTTTAGCGGCAAATGCATTATTATTGAATTTAATACGTTACTATTGTATAAGGGGGGAGGGTGATAAAAATTAAAATTGGGTCTCCAGTTGTGAAAGTTTGAGAAGCACTGATCTATGTTATATTTATTTTGTGTTAAAATTGTAATATATTCGCGAGCACAACGCCATCCCTTACATTATACTGGCGATTTAATGAGAACTTGGAGAAATCTTGGCGATAGAGCCAAGTTGACATCCTTTTTGGTGACCATGTTGGCAACCATTTTTGGCGAGTTCGTGACCCTATGGATTCTTCCGGAAATTAGAGGAGAAATCCACTGTTTGGTATTGTTTTGACTAGAGATTAGATTTTGACCGTTGAAGAGTAGAATTGATTTGACCGAGAAGAGTCGACAAGCGATTAGTTCGACTATTGAGTAGGACGAGCGAGTGCTTGGGAATAATCTAGAATACTTGCATTTTTGACACTGATAGCTGTGTTTGAGCACTAAAGAAGATGCGAACACCTTTTGAGATTTATTCTGCGAATATTACTACTTTAACCTGCATTTCAAGGATTAGTTTTGCGACAATAGATTTTCCATCACTCCTGAAGAACTCTCTTGCTCTTTGCAACTAATTTGCATAAAATTCTCGAACCACGATCTATGTAACAATATACATTGATGGAATATATCAGATATTTATTGTCACTGATTTTTAATGTATTACAACCAATGCTTTAATTTAAAAATTCAAAAAATAGGAAACTATTTAGAATTTGTTGACAGGAGACGATTCTGTCATTTAAAAGTAAGAAAATAAATATTTTAGCCTTCTCAGGTTAAAAAATTATTTCTTAAGAGAGAAAAATAGAATAACAGCACATTTTTAGCTTCAAATCAGAAATAAAAATATTCATCATCAGTAATGTAAAAAAAATTAATGTGGTTAGTTAAAAAAAAAATTATACTCTATTTGATTTATAAAAATACATTTACGATTTCGTTTTTATTCTTTTATGACGTTGACTTTTTTTTTATTAGAATATATACCATTAATACAAAACCCTGTAAGAAGCCCGCAAATAACACGAAATTTACAACATGCATTAGAGGAGGTGAGATATGCAAATAATTAGAATTTCAGCTCAGACGCACATCACGCAGCCTGTGGCGCCACATCAGAGCGCTATTTAATACTTGGAAATTTTGACGATTTCAAGTTCGACAATTGTGTATTTCTCTCTCTCTTGTGGTTTTTTTCAAAAAACGATCAGTTATGTCTCGTAGAAAACAGAGATCAGCTTTTGATCAAGTATCCGAGTTCGACAAAGGAAGGATAAAATGGCCTACCGAGATTGTGGATTATCTTTCAAGGAAATCGGTAGACGTGTTGAACGAAACCAGACAACTGTAATGCGGATATGTGACCGTTGGATGCTGGAGGGTACGACGGACCGACGTGGTCGATCGCATCCACCTCAGTGCACCACTTCACGTGAGGACAGGCAAATTGTGCACATGGCAGTGACGGATCGCTCAGTCACATTACGAACCATAGCACAGCACATTGAGTCTGTAACGCATCATTCAGTGTCTGCGCGTACCATTCGACGCCGTTTACAGTAGAGTGGTCTGTCCGCAAGACGTCCATTGCTTGGTCTACCCTTGACGCAGAACCACAGACGTCTCCGCCGCCAATGGTGCAATGAAAGAAGGATGTGGGTGGCAGAATGGAATGAAGTTGTCTTTACTGACGAGTCACGCATCTGTCTGCAACACCACGATGGTCGGATTCGAGTCTGGAGACACCGTGGAGAGAGGATGCTGAACAGCTGCGTTATGCACCACCACACTGGTCCTGCACCGCGTATTATAGTATGTGGTGGTATTGTATATCACTCTCGCACACCTCTAGTAAGCATTGCCGGTACTTAAAACAGCCAGAGTTACATCTCGAAGGTGTTGGAGCCAGTTGTCCTTCCTTACCTTCAGGGCTTGGCCACAGCCATATTTCAACAGGATAATGCGCAACCACACGTGGCACGCATTGTCCAAAGGTTCTTCGTCAATCCCAGATTGAATTGATTCCCTGGCCGGCTCTCTCTCCGGATCTTTCGCCGATAGAAAACATGTGGTCCATGGTTGCTCAACGATTGACCCAGATTACACCTTCAGCTGCCACACCAGATCAACTTTGCCAACGTGTGAAAGCTGCTTGGTCTGCTGTACCCCAAGAACACATCCAAAGTCTCTTTGAATCAATGCCGAGGCGTGCGGCAGCGGTGATCTCCAACAATTGCGGCTACTCTGGCTACTGATTCTGGCAGGAAGCACACTTCACAGAAGTCTATAAATTTAATCACTTGATACTTGGTCAACATGTTATCCAAAAAAAAAAGTTGTTGTTCTACCTCTTGTCTTTCTTGGTGTTGCATTTACTTTGGCCAGCAGTGTATTTAATTTTACAAATTCCTTGAAACTAATGTTTAACCGCTTCGTTCTAAATGTTTTATAAGTATCAATAATCGTTTGAAAATATTTTAATTATTACATACTTTAAATATCTCAGTTTTTGTTTATGAAGCAGATATATTTTGTATTTTTAATGATATACAGCGGCAACAGCTTAATGCATTTTTCATCCCATTTTCGTCTTGATTCATAGATGAAATAAATTAACTTAAGATTTTAGTAAAAGCAGAAGAACTCATGAATCAAAGAATACATCTAATATTAAAATTAGTAACTGTGCCAAATTAATTATTCAATTGTGTCATATTTACAAGTGTTCAAAATTAAAACTAATCCCAATTGTGTGTGTCTTTGTGGAACCAATGTAGATGAGCGCAATAGGTATTTCAATTTTCTTATACAAAATATTCATTCAAATAAACTTCTTAAAACTTCCAAATCATCTTGATTAAATATTTTACTTACAAATTCTGTAACTCCTACAAGGTTTATTTATTGCATTCCAATAGCTGGAAAAGCATCTGTTACAATACAATCGCAATTTTTACAATAGCTGCATTATCATTATTATTTTAATTACGTTCTATTTTAATATTAAGTTTTTTATAACTTCGTTCTATTACCATCCTTGACTCTTTATTCTAATGATTTAAATTCAAAATAGTTATAATTATATTGTATGTATGTATATATATATTACCGTTAAAGTGTGAAATCCGTTATTTCATAGAATAACTAGGTAGCTCAAGAAATAACTAGACAAGTCAGTTAAAGTATACAAAATCATTGAATTCTACGATTTAACTAGGTATTCTATAGAATAACGATTCCTAATCGTTAAAGTATGAAATACGGCACCTAAAGTTTTTTGAACCGGTTCTAGCAGCTTTAGGATGGATTAGGAACTAGAGATGGTCGAATAAAATAATTGTACTTTAGATATCAGTTCAGTACATATCAGCCAGAATTAATTTCCATTGAAGAAGTTCCAAATATTGACACAACGCTTCGATCTGTTGCAACAGCTCACAGTTGCGGTACTGGACAAGAATTCAAAAAGTGCTCGTGTAAAAAAAATGTGTAGTGGTAAAATGTGGGCTTGTTTCAAAAATAATAAGCAGTCTAATCCAAAGTATCATCCCAGCAATCCTTGCTCTAATAAATAATGAAAAGTAAAATAAAGATATCTCATAAAATTTTAATTAATATTGTCTTACATATTTGTTTTAAAAAGTTTACACGATGTTTTTATGACACAACAGTTTTTCTTCCCAGCATGTATTTTTGTTGATAATATTTAAATGTAATCTATTTTTGCAAAATATACTTTTTTTCCTCTTTCTGTTTAACGAATATAAGCAATATGAGCAATAATAAATTATATCATCTGCTTTCCTTATTATTTATCAATTATTCTTCCGCAAAAGTGATAAAATGTATTTTTCAAGAGATTTTAGCTATTTATGATCAATTAATTTATAAAATATCTTTGAAATTGTTTATATTTCACTAGAACAGTCTATCCTTACTTATTTCATAGAATACTTAGTGATTTTATAGAATAACTAAATATAGGAGGAAATTTTTCTTCTATTATATACTTTACCTGACCTGTCTAGTTATTTTATGAAATACCTAGTTATTTTATAAATTAACTGAATTATACACTTGAACGGTAACATATACATTTATATTGAACTTTGTTCTTTCCTTTTCCTGTATATAAGTTATGATGTTAAATGCAACGTAAATAATGTTTATTTACTTACCGTTTACATAATGTTATATAAACATGATTCTGTGTTAAGACTCATTCTATGAATTATTTTTGAAAAATGGCAAACGTATAAAAATTTAAACTTTATTATTTTTTTTTTCATTTTTAAATAAAGTTTCTCGTTTTCTGGTACGTATTGGAGTGATGATCCTCCTTATGGCTTAATCTGGCCCTAAGACCTTGCTGGGTGAACTCGATCTTCCCTAGGCAAAAATAAAAATAAATAAAATGAAAGCCGGATAGAATAAAAAGTATACCCAAGTGTAAGTGTTTATTCTGCAACTGAAGAGGCAAAAATAGAACAACACACACAACAACAAACATTTCTTTGAGTCTAAATCTAACCCAAAAGTTCTTATGATTTGAAAGATAAAAAACATTGTTTAACTGAGAGAAAATATCTTAGGCATCACTTTATCAATATTCAATACACATCAAAAATAGACGAACATAACTTTTGAGAATCTTAAATCCATTACGAGTTTCATTCTTTGTTTTAATTGTTTTCACTTTCCGACGGACAAACGGCTCCAAGTAGGTCGTCTCTGTTTGCATCCTAACCTCATGGCATAATAATTACTTTTTCTTTCCTGAATTACGCCGTAACCAGACATTTTTGCCAACTCTTCTTCCGGGTGGGATCGGATTCGGAAATGTTCCATTTCCTGATTCCGGGTCCCACAAACCGGACAGTGAGGTATTTTTATCTGAAGCGATAAAGAAAAAATCGAGGTCCTCCCTTTAATTTGTTGAGATTGCTGGTGTTTGGCAGCAGAAGGGATACGCCAATACGCCTTGAGTTTGCATTTGGGCGAAGGGTGGGGTTTGAACTTTATGATCTTGGCGATTTGTGCAGGTTGGAAGGCGATTAAAAAGAATTATTTAGAACGGGAAGTGTGTGTGTTTTTTTTTAGGTGATTTGTTCCCAATGCAACATTTGAAAAATTCTATTTTAATGTTCAAGAACTTTTCTTTAAAAATAATAGCAATTGCAAGCAACAGTTTCAGGCGAAGCATCATTCAGGGTGTAAGGTTTGCCTTACTCCTAAAACTGAGTATAAGTGGCGTTGTATCTGAAAGTTAAAAAAGAGAGAGAGAGATAGAATTTTACCAGAGGGAGAGGAGCGCGGAAAAATCACAATGAACCTTGAACTGGGAATGAAATACTGTGAAAATGTGTGAAAGCTAATACATAATTTATCATTATTAATCTCTCTATATATAAAGGAGAAAAGCGACTCACTCGTCACGTATCTCAGAAATTATTAAAACTACAAACTTTAAATTTGGTTGGTATGTTCCTTTAATGAAATTGAGATCCTCTAAGAAAGGGTGTTGAGAAATTCGAACCCTAAAGGGGGGGGGAGGGTTAAGAAGAGCTTTAGGGATAATTATTCTCATTTTTGAACTATAAGACATACAGATTTGAAATGTAGCAAGCACGCTCCTTTCAGGGAGTAGAGATCCACTAAGAAAGGGTTTTTTTTGAGAAAATCAACTCCTAAGGAGGGTTGCGAGTGGTTAAGTGCCTCTATAGATAAATATTCACATCTTTTAACTATTAGACCTATAGACTTGAATTTTGTTAGGCATGTTCCATTCATGAAGTAGAGAATCGCTACAGAAGAGGCTTTTACGTATATTGGTCTCTAAGCGGGATGCGAGGTGTTATGGATAAAAGATAATCCTGTTTTCGAACCTACAGACTTGTTGGCATGATCCATATATGGAGTGGAGGTCCTCTAAGAAAATGTTTTTTTTTTCAGAAAATTGGCAACAAAGAGAGAGAGAGAAGGGTTGCGAGGGCGTTCTATATATAAAAAAAAATCCTTTTTATTGAATTACTAAACCTAGAACCTTGAAATTTGGAATACATGTTTTAAATAAGCAGAAATCAGCTAAGAAGCAGGGGGGGGGGGAGTTTTTTGACTCACATGGGTGTTACGAGGGCGTCATAGATGAAAAGATCCAATTTTTCTATTATTATACCAGCAAGCCTAAAATGTTGCAAATATTCTAAAAAAGCCTTATTTTGTTTAATTTGCAATTCACATAAAATTAACACACTAAAAATTTATTTATGCTTCAATATCAATCGTTTTATTTTACAACTCACCCTTACGGAAAATGGGTATATTAGATAGCTGTGCATATTTTTATGTGTTTGCGTGTTATGTGGCTTTTTTCATGTGGAATATAAAATAAAATGTTGGCCACAAAATTCTTGGGATTCTGCTTGTCTCATGGTTAATGAGTGAATTCGTTCACAACATCGAACCTACGAATAGAACTCAGGGTTTAATCCTTGAATTTTAATATACATTTAGGGGTACAAAATACATTATTATAATTATAACAATTTAAGTTTTCTTTGCAAGACATACGTCTTAATTTTATTTTGTTAGTAACTGTAAAAGAGTTTTAAAATTTTGTTTAAGAAAATTCTTAAAGTAATATTTAAATTGAATTGAAACTTACAAATTTATCCTACCTATTTGTTTTTTAAATAGATTTATATACGGTGGAAAAATTAAATGGCTTGCATATATCTTAATGTAGGGGATATTAAGGTTTTTATTTATGTTTATTCGTGACAAGAAACACACTATTTTTAAGAAATTATTTAGTAATTTTAAAGAGGCAAACTCGTTTAAAACACCCACGTAATTCCACTGGTTGGAAACACAGGAATTATGAAAATAAATTCAATATAATATGTATATATTTTGAAGTACTTGTCAGGCATTTAAGTGTAAAAAATACAAAAAATCAATTTTTAGGTGTATAATTGCATAAAACAGAGTTTTAAATGCAGCAAAGTAGGAAACGTTATTATAAAAAGCATTTTTTAAAAAATTTTCTGTTGCACCTTTTTCATGATAAAATATATCCAAAAAATTCAACTTTACAATTGATTCGGTTGTTATCAGGAAAACGAACTGAGATTAAAGAATTTTCTTTGAATTGAAAAAGTGACCACGGTAGCCTAGTTGGGATAGAACTGAATATCGCTCGAATCCAAAATATGAAAAATATTTATAATGTACAGCAGCGTTTCTCAAACCGTGGGGAGGCGTGATAACTCTGCGAGGGGGGCGCGAGCATATTGAAAAGTCGAAAACAAAATATTATTTAAGAAATTACGAATTTATGGAAAGCAAACAATTAAAATACATTTAGCATAACAAAAAAATAAAATACACATTGACACTGATATAATACACTTATAAATGTATTAGTCCTGCACAATGTTATTTTATAATTAATTGCACACAATGTATTTTAAATTATATATTTCTTACTAAGTGAAAAACAAGTTTAATATTTACCAGTGACTACATGGACTTGTCAGATATAAAATTATATCCAAAAATTAATATTTATCTTGATAATTTGTACAATTTATAATTAATCCCTTAACTGCCAATTAAAAGTTACGCGATTCGCTCTTAAATACCATCGTTTTCTGCGTAGGATCGGGTATGTGATGTATTGGGGAGGGGAAGAAAAGGAATAAATAAGCAAATCCTTCGCAAACACTGTCAAGGGCCTTTATTGCATTCCAAAGCCTTCAGAATAATTTTATCGATAGCAGTGCACAAAAAAAATGTACTTCGGAAAGACTTATATATACGTTTGAGGTAATTATCGCTTTGATTGAGTGAGACGTTTATATACGTCAGTTGTACCTAAAATATTAAAGTCGTGTTGTAGCTTTTGCGTCAAAGTATAGTATTATTGAATTCAATACATTGTTATTGTATGGAGGGGGGCGTGATGAAAATTAGGATGGAATATTGGGTCACAAATAGTGAAAGTTTGAGAAGCAGTGATGTACAGTAATACCACGAATTTACACAATAGGTGTGACTGAGTGAGAACCGCGTAAGTCAAATTCTCGTAAATCGGGGTATAATTTCGTATATAAATACATATAAATTATTTTTAGTTGGTGCCAGAGATGGAAGAAAATAATAAATTAGGGGGGGGGATGTAAAATACACAAATACAAACTCGCAAGCCGATGTTATTTTGATGCAGAAGATTTCATAAAAACAAAGTAGTCTGCCGGCTCAAAGAGTTTTTTTTTCTCTTACTAAATTTCCTATCCTGCTAATATATTTTTTTATTCTTTGTTTGGCTGAAAAAATGCGCTCTTTGTTGGAGTCTGTTAGTTCATGGCATACGAAGCGCTATCTGTGTAATTAAGAGAGTAGAGTGTGTTGTTGTGTCTGTAGTAATGGATGTATAAACTGTGTCTGCGCAATCCCAATTGCGCTGCCTAAGCTGCGCACATGCCCTGCAACTCCAATGTAAATGTACAGAAGTTATGAGAAATTAATAAACGCAAGTCCACAAGAAAACTGTGTCGTGATTGTGTGTCATGAACAATATGTGCTAGAGACTCTTCAGTCCACTTACGTGTTAGAGCTATCGAATTAAACACTGGTCCTTACGAGGCCAGAGAAGAGCTAATGGATTAACCTATGGATTAAAAAAAAAAGATTAAGTGAAAAGCCAAGTGCGGCAAACAGTGATTTGTGTGAAAAGCCAAGTGCGGCAAACAGTGATTTGTGTAAACAGCCAAGTTCGGCAGCCAGTGATGTGAGGTGAGAGCAATGTTCTTTGAATTTTTGAGAGAATTTTAATTATTTAATTATGTCTTTAATTGCTAAGTTGAAGAAAGACGAGTTAAAACTTGTCGCGGAGGAATTAAAACTAACTGTGCCAGATAATGCAAAAGTTCTTGATTTGAAAATTTTGATTGAAAGTAGTGAAGTGTTTAATACAGACACAGAATTAGTTAAAACTGTTATTGACTATGCCGTTGAAGAAACGAGAATTAAAAAATCTGCGAGTGAAGCAAATTTAGAGTTAGAAAAAATTAAATTAGCGCATAAGCGGTCAGAAAGTGAAGCAAATTTAGAGTTAGAGAAAATTAAGTTAGTGCAGTTAGAGAAGCAATTAGAGCTTGCTAATATTCGGAAAGATTTAACACATGATTCTTCACTTTCAACAGTGAGCGCCACCGAAACATGTAACAATATTAGTATCGAAACGTTAATAAAAAGTGTAAAAACATTAACTATCTCTGTACCCTCGCGTGTTGAGTCATATAATTTATTTTTTCAGTCATTAGAGAAAGCATTCAAAACGAAAGGGTTCCCGAAGAATGGAAATCGGAAATTCTTTTAAATATCTTAGGAGAGAGAGCGAATAACTTAATGATTTATGTGTCAGAGGAAGAATTGCGCAGTTATGAAAAACTAAAAAATTTAGTTTTGAAAGAATTTCAGCCTACACCGCAAGAATGCTATAATAATTTTCGTAAAACTCAAAAATTAAATTCAGAGAGTTATGTTCAATTTGCGTCTAGGTTAAGTGCAACATTTGAGTATTACTGTCAGTTACGAAATGTTAATGAATTTAAGTCAGTATGTGAATTAATTGTTGCGGATAAAATGATGAGCACTCCTGACAGAGAATTAGTGACTCATATTAATGTAAAACAAGGAGAAACATTTTTTAAACCCCACGAGTTAGGGCGAGAATGTGATATTTATTTATCTTCTAAAGGTAAATTTAAAAGCGAGTCTAATACATTTTCCAAGTCCTTCACTGGAAATGAAAATAAACGATATGAGTTCAATAATCATCAGAGATATAACAGCTCGCGAAGTCAGAGAGGAGTTTCGAGCGTATTTTTTTCTGAAATAAAGAATGAAAAATGTGTGTTGTGTAAAAATGAAGCACATGCTTTGCAATTTTGCCCTCAGTTTAAAGGTTTTTCGATAAATGAAAGAGTAGATTTTGTTAAAAACAATAAAATGTGCTTTAAATGTCTATCCCCAGAATGTTGTGTAAAACAGTGTCGCTCTAGAAATTGCATAGTTTGTAAGAAGCCGCATAATAAATTGCTTCATTTTCAAAGAGAAATAAAAAGTATCCCAACTCCCCAAATCGGGCCTCCTTCGGTCCTTGAAGAGAGATCGCAAACGATATCTTTCAATGCTTCTGCCCCTCCGTTCGTTCCTAATTCAAATATAAACAAGCAAGAAATCGTGGCGACTACATTTAGTCATAACAAAATTAAAAGATGCTTACTGAGCACAGCTCGCGTATTAATAAAGGATAAATATTCGAATTGGCATGAATGTAGGTGTTTGTTAGATGGAGGCAGTATGGTTTGTCTTATAACTAAGGAGTGCGCGAATAAATTACAACTGAAAAGTGAAAAGATTAATACTTTGATCTCATGTTTAAATGATGCATCTATGATTGTTAACGGTTGCGTTAAAACGACAATTTCAAATAAAAATAATACATTCGTGAAGGATTTAAATATGTTAGTAGTTAAGAAAATCACAGATTTTATTCCAAGTAATACGTTTAATACTAGTGTTAATTTTTCAGATGTAGTGGAGTTAGCTGATGAACGTTTTAATATTCCAGATAAAATAGACATGTTGTTAGGTGCAGAAATATTTTTTGAACTATTGAGACCGGAAAAATTTAAGATAAAAAATTCAGATCTAATTTTACAAAACACGGTTTTTGGTTACGTTGTAAGTGGTAATGTAGATTCATTTAATGAAACTAAAGTTCATTGCGGTTTAGTTAAGGACGAGGATTTAAATAAAACGTTGCAAAAATTTTGGGAAGTAGAAAATGTGGAGATAGTGCAAACAAAAAGTAAGGAGGCTAGTTTATGTGAGGAACACTTTATGAAAACACATTCTAGAGACGAGGAGGGACGGTACATAGTTAAAATGCCCCTTAAGGGTGATCCAAATTGTTTAGGGAATTCCAGGGGCATTGCTCTCAAACGATTAAATGCATTGTGGCTTAGATTGGAAAGGGATCCACAATATCTAAAATTGTATAGAGAATTCATGCAAGAATATGAACAAATGGGACATATGAAAGAAGTGAAGGTAGAAGAAAATAATTCGAAGATGAACTATTTCTTACCTCATCATGGCGTCTATAGACCCGAAAAAAGTACTACTAAGGTGAGGGTGGTCTACAATGCGTCTAGTCCTACAGATAATGGATTATCACTGAATGATATTCAGTACAATGGAGGAGTCATCCAAGATGACTTATATGCCCAGATGATTAGATTCCGTACTTACAGATATGCACTGACTGCGGACATTAAAAAAATGTATCGAATGATCCTAATTGATTCCGAACAACGATGTCTGCAACAAATATTGTGGAAGGACAATAAACACGACCGAGTAAAAACATATGAGCTTCAAACAGTCACGTACGGGACGACCAGTGCCCCATACTTGGCGCAACGAACATTGAAGCAATTGTCCTATGATGAAGAAAATAAATTCCCGATAGCAGCACCAGTCCTTCGAAGCAATTTCTACATGGATGATGCGTTATGCGGGGCGGACACCTTAGAAGAGGCTAAGGAGCTACGATATCAGTTAATTGAAATTTTGAAAAGTGCAGGCATGGAATTGCATAAAATCCGGGGAAATCATCCTGAACTTTCGCAGAGTATAAATGGAATCTACGATTTTTCTAAACCAAATGAGACCAAAACCTTAGGTGTGTCCTGGGACCCAGGAAGAGACACTTTTTCGTTTAAAATTGACGTGATACTTTGTGATTCGTATACCAAGAGAAGCGTTTTGTCAACTATTGCGAGACTGTTTGATCCTTTGGGTCTTGTGGGACCCGTGGTGTCCAACGCCAAGATGTTTATGCAGAGGCTTTGGAGACTTAGTATTGACTGGAAAGATCCACTCCCAAAGAAAGTGTATGATCAATGGCACCAGTTGTTAATTGGGCTAGAGAGCCTAAATAACATAAATATCCAAAGACGTGTAGTAATTGAGAATCCTACATCTATAGAGATTCATGGATTTTCTGATGCGTCAGAGCGCTGCTATGGAGCTGCAGTGTATTGCAAATCAAAAAATAATTCGGGAGTGACTTTAGTGAGATTAATTACGAGCAAATCGAGAGTTTCACCAACTAAGAGTCTAACTATTCCAAGATTGGAAACTGTGCGCCGCTGTCATTTTGTCCAAACTTGTGAAAAAGAGTGATTGATACCTTGAAGCTGGAATCAGTTAAAGTTTATCTGTGGACTGATTCAATGATAGTGTTGTCTTGGCTACAAAAAGAACCGATGGACCTTAAAACATTTGTGCAGAATAGAATTGCTAAGCTTCAAGATTTGTTCCCTGTACGGCAATGGAAACATGTGCCATCCAACCAGAATCCTGCAGATTTGATTTCTCGTGGAGTAGATCCTGACAAACTTCTGAATCAAGAAATGTGGTGGAACGGTCCAGAGTTTCTATCTGCAGTGATTATCCGAACAAACCTGTGAACATTAGTGAAAACAACGATGCGTACAATTCAGAACTGAAGAACAGTGTCCTTGAAAAACTTGAGAATGAAGTGCCAGTTTTTAACATTTTTGTGAATGACTTTGTGAACAATTT
Source organism: Trichonephila clavata (assembly GCA_019973975.1). Taxonomy (NCBI): domain Eukaryota; kingdom Metazoa; phylum Arthropoda; class Arachnida; order Araneae; family Nephilidae; genus Trichonephila; species Trichonephila clavata. Next base: position 58,991 of record BMAO01019315.1, read on the forward strand.
GTGTAACCTTAGTAATAACTATTTAACCATTTTGCGTATCTTAAGTTATATTTTTAGGTTCGTAAACAACCTGAGGAGGAAGGTCAAAGCCAGTGGCCCACTAACAGTAGATGAATTGGAGAAAGCAGAGATCTTCTTAATAAAAAAGTGTACAAAGGCAAGAATTTTCAGTAGAAATAAAAGGTTATAGAAAACCAAAAACCTATCTTGCTAAAAAGTAAGTTGAAAAGTCTCAATCCATTTTTTGGATTCATGATGGAGTGCTTAGAGTGGGTGGCCGATTAGATAATACAAATTTTCCTTTTAATCAAAAACATCAAATTATTTTGCCTAAAATCCATAAACTGTCATGTATGATATATTGAATATTTGCATAACAAATACTTTCATGTTGGTGCTTTTTCACTTTTGAATTATGTTCGCGAAAAATTTTGGCCTCTCAATGGTCGCAATCTTTGTAGAAAAATTGTTCATAAATGTATAATCTGTTTTAAATGTAAACCTGTTATAACATCTCAAATAATGGGCAATCTGCCTAAGGAAAGGGTTACCACTGACTACCCTTTTAAC
>BMAO01019316.1:0-17611 GCA_019973975.1 Trichonephila clavata
TATTTATTTGAATAGCTTCTAATGCAACCTTAATATTTAAGGTGACTTAATCTTGTATTGTGCGACTATAAAATCAGTTTATGTGCATTTTACCATTTCTCTCTAAAACTTTTTGTTGAATTTAACTTACATTATTTGATTCTTCTCAATAATTCTGTTATTATATGTTCTTTTCTATTATAGATTGAGATTCAGTGGCGTGACGTACACCCCCGCAACTCCACGTCGCAGGGGGGCAGGATTCTAGGGGGGGCCAAAGTCTGTGCTATGTTATGGTTTTGCAATCCCTTGTGAGAGGCTTAGGACCCAAAGCCTAACTTTGTAGGGGGCCCTAATAATCTCCGTACACCACTGTTGAGATTCTATAGTTGTCAATAAGTTAAAATTTAAAAATACTCATTTATCACTATGATCACACAAAATAATGAAATCATATTATATAAACTAAACTCAGTGGCCTACTGTGCCCATCTGAGTATACGTGACTCTTAGGTGCTGAGGTGCATGAGTGAATATCCGATCAGGTGGGCAGTCTGAAGTGAAACCCCCAGTGTTTAGTCCCCAAGCAAGCTTGGTCATATTATATAGCAGCGATAAAAACCGAGAAAATTATAATATTCAATAACTATAAATTTCTTGTACCATTTGAAGATAATATCCTCTTGTAATACAATATGTACTGTTAACCATAAGACAATGATCAATATAAAAAAATTATTTTAATAAAACCTTGGTTCCTTTCTTTTTTTTTTTTCCTTTTAGGTTTGCTTACATACAAGAACAAAAAAAAATCCTGGGTAGTTGGCATAACTGATAACTTCTTAGTATTGTAATAAATTTCGTCAGTACTTTTCTAAAATACTTTTTAACTAAAATCTGTGTTTAAGAAATAAATTTTCAATTCTAGAATATTATCACAATCCTTGAATATGTGATTTTTAAAATAACATTTTTGAAACTAAATGTAAAATATAAATAATAATAAAAACAGCTTTTTTGAAAATTTATATTTTTATGATTATGTTTCTGTTTAAAAATATTTTTTGTTTGACATTACAAAATTTAAAAAAAAATATTTAAGAAGGAAACTAGATGCAAAATAGTACTAGTGTATCATTTAGCGTGCATCTACCTAGTACACGTTGGCTTTGGAAAGCACGAACTTTCTGCACATCTCTTACTAATCTGCTATCTACTCGTACTTTAACATAGCTCTTTTTTGACGCCTCTGTCAAGTAATACAATTTGATCTTAAGCCTCGTTGTTTTCAATCATTATCATTGTTAGCTATTGTTATTATATCCCAATGCACGATGTGCTGACTTAGAAGGTAAGGCTCAGCTAACGTTAGGCTGCAGCCGTTAAGCCCATTTAAACTGTTTATCTGCGAGTTCAAAAATAAGTGTGTTAATAAAATTTAATGGGCACTTGTATGCTACCAAGGATATTTCGATTGTAGGTTGTAATGATTCATCCCCAAATTTCCCTCCCAGAGAAGAAAGTCATTCTCAAAGGATTCCAAGAAAAAAAAAATTAATTTTACAAAATAAGTTATTTTTCTGGCAGTTATTATATACCTCCTTAAGTACCTTGAATGTCGTTGGGACATTTGTGTCATTGGCAGTCTCTAGTCGAAACGGCAACTCTATTTTGATGTTTATGACATAGCTATTTGAATTACTAATCATGATTTGTGAGTGGGATGTTTTAATTAAATCCAGAGTTAATTTACAATGGAGATTACAGCCAGAAGTGATATGTTACGTTCATAATAGATGAGCTCGGTTCCCCTAGAGCAGGCATGTCAAACACGCGGCCCGCCGATATATAAGTTGCGGCCCGCCATGACTTTTTTAAAAAATTTTAAATATCGAGCTTTTAAAGTTTTTTTTTTTTCATTTTGAAAATTATTGAGGTGAACTTTTTAAATTTACAACGTAATTGCTTGTTACTTATTCTCATTTTAAAAGAAATCTTATTTGATTATAAAAATAACCTTTAGATTAAAAATTAGTGAGAGAGCAACCTCTTAGTGGACTGAATAAACTACATTTCTCACACAATATGATGCAGTTGCACTAAAAGTCCTCGAGGTTAACATCACGTTGCAAGTCATTCTCCCTCTTTTAAACTGTTCTCAACCCCTCAGTCTCTTTTGGTCAGTGACCTCGCACTTCCTGTGGGCAGAGGGACTGTCTGTTAAGGCCCCCTCTGGAATTGGAGAGTATTAGGACAGTGTAAACATCTTCATGACAACAGATAGCATCATAATTTATCGTGTGTGCGACTTTTATTTCTCTTTCTCCGTCTTTAGAGTATCCAATCAATGAGAAGCTAAGAGCATTGTCAGATGCAGTTTTAGACGAAACACAAGATAAAAGGCAGTGTTTGCTCAATCGTTTGCGAGTGAAAGTCAATTTTGGTAGAAGTGGATTGAATCTAAAAATTTATTTAATAATAAAAAAACCCCAAACTTCAACCACAATGAGTAAAAAAAGATCAATTGAAGATGAACGTCGCATTTTTCAATAAAAATGGGAACTGCAATATTTTTGTGTCCAAAACAAAAATAAAATAGTATGCCTGATTTGCAAAAACTCTATTTCAGTTGCTAAGGAGTACAATCTTAAAAGGCACTATGGCACAAATCATAAAACAAATTATGACCAATACGTTTCAAAATTTCGTGAAGAAAAATTGGCGGATTGAAATCAATTCTTCAAAAACAACAAAATGTATTTACTAAATTTGTTGAAGACAATACAGCTGCTGTAAAAGTTAGTTATATGTTATCCCATTTAATCGCAAGCAGATCGAAACCATTTACTGAAGGTGATTTTATTAGTGAATGCTTAATCAAAGCGGCGGAAATATTATGTCCCGCCCAAATAAAAAAGTTTAAAAATGTAAGTTTAAGTCGAAATACTGTAGCTAGCAGAGTTGATGAAATAGCCGAGAATTTGAGAAATCAGCATCATTCAATAATATCAACATTTCAAGCCTACTCGATTGCAATTGATGAAAGTACAGATATTCGAAATATTGCTCAGTTGGCCATTTTTATTCGCGGATGCGATGCTAATTTAAAAATAAATGAAGAACTTTTGGAAGTCATTCCTATGCATAATACAACCACTGGAGGTGATATTTTTGATGCACTGATGGAAGTTGTAAAAAAGTATAAGTTGCCATTGGATAAGTTGGTTTGTCTTGCAACTGATGGCGCACCTACCATGACAGGTAATACTAAAGGAGTTGTCGCAAGGTTAAAAGAAACATGCAGATAACACGGAAACAGTAATTTTGAAAATTTTCTTGCATCATTCACCAACAAGTATTGTGCTCCAAAGTTATAATTATCGGACATGTTCTAAAAATTGTCACAAAAATTGTAAATTATATTCGAGCATATAGACTTAATCATCGTCAATTCACTTCATTTCTGGAAGATATAGAAAGTGAATTCACCGATCTACCATATCATACAGAAGTTCGATGGCTTTCGAGTCATAAAGTATTAAAACGATTTTTCAAGCTGCTGGATGAAATCATAATTTTCTTAGAAACAAAAAAATACGAATGTGCTGAATTAAAAGATGGACAATGGCTAAAGGACCTGGCCTTCTCAGTTGATATCACAAGTCACCTTCATCAACTTAATCTTAAGCTTCAAGGCAAAAATAATCTTGTTACAACACTATTTGATAACATTAACGCTTTCAAACAAAAATTATTTCTTTGGCGAAAACAAATAGAAAACGAAAATCTGTCTCACTTTGAAAGCTGCCAATATTTACTCATTAAATCCCCTAAATTAAAATTTACAGAATATGCTCACCAAATTAAATTGTTAGAAACAGAATTCGATCGAAGATTTTCTGATTTCAAAAGCTGCGAATTACAATTTCGACTCTTTACTTCACCTCTATCTATCGACATTGAACTTGTTGATGAAAATTTACAAATGGAATTGATTGAAATCCAATGTGATTCTTTGCTGAAGCAAAAATGTATGGAAGTTGGAATTCCAGATTTTTACACATATTTATCAATAGATAGATTTCCTAAGATGTTATCCTTTGTTACGCGTATAATGGCTATGTTCGGAAGCACTTATTTATGCGAGCAATTATTTTCTTTAATGAAAAACAACAAGCATTCAGAAAGGTCAAGGTTAACCGATAAACATTTATCATCAATTTTAAAGATCGCATCAGCTCAGCATATTCAACCAAACTTTGATGATTTGCTTTGTGAAAAACGGTGCCAAACATCTTCTAAAAAGTAATATTTGGGAACAGGGACGTCCTTGGCAGGTAAAAATAAGCTTAATTTAAGCCGTAATATCTGTATATTTATGTGCTTTTTATGTAAAAAAATCACATTTATAAATATAAACAATTGTGTGTGAGCAATTAATAGAGCCATCATATTTTTCAGTCATATACTTAGCTTTAGGTACATCTTGCATAAAGTTTACTGGAATGCAACTTCTAAACTTTGTAGTGCTTGTTAACATATTATTCTGTACAATAAATGCAAATAAAATAAAAATTTTTAAAAACGTTTAATTTTATGATTTAAACATTATTTAATTCTTATGAAGATAATGTGCAACATCTAAAGATTTTAAATATTTATTTTTGAAAAAGTATTCCTTGTATTGGAAATAAGTAAATTTTGTGATATGCAAGATATATGAGTGCTAAATAGGTAAAGTAGATTCTCAGAAAATGTACCAGAATCTAAAAAAAAACCCCTCATTTTAAGAAAATTAAAAAAAAAGGATGCTTTTCATTATGATTTTTAAAAAAAATATTTTAAAAATAAGTATTTAATATAGTCAATAAGATTATTGTGCTTTATTTTATTACCTTTGTATTTCTTTTAGTTTTAAATTTTTGCTGTTTAGATTTGAATGTAAGCTTCGAACACATGTGTCATCAACGATTCACAGTATTTTTTATGTAAAACACTAATATTTTAGACATCAATTTTTTACTACTTATTTTTTATACTTCACTTTGAGCTCTATCCTTGCATATTACACAGCATTATTTAGATTAATTTATTAGATAAATATGTAGCTGAAATGTCTTGTTAAAATTATAAAAATAAATCTTGTTTTTAAATTGTCTTGCATAACTGTTTAAAATTAATTTTAAAAACAAAAGGAGAGAATTCAGTGTTCAAAATTTTGTCCGTTTAAAAAGGGGGAATAGTATTTTGCTTATTATATTAAATTCGATTTTCCAGCTTTCTTTTTGTAGTATTATAAAAAAAAAGTAATACAGCGCAACAGAATTAGCGAGGTATCCTTTATTTTTTAAGACCAACGATTTGAAAAATTGCAAAATTTGAAGCATTTTAAAGTTTTGCTAACCTTAAATTCTTAAATAATAATTTCTGATTATAACTTTTTTTACTTTCGTTTTTTTTATTAAAAAAACCCTTGACGTTGATTCTAATAAATGCATAGTATAATCATTCTACAAATCGTATTTTATTAATTTTTTGAACAATGAAAGCATTCGGCCCCCAACTTAATATAAAATAGATCATGTGGCCCGCAATATCATATGAGTTTGACATGAGAGAAAAAGAAGAAATAGGGAGGAAAAGTGTGTGTTACAAAGCTGGAGTGTGCTCTCAATTTAAAGTTTTAAATCATTACTTGGCACTTTTACTCTACAATTTCAATTTTTGAGAGGCTGTCGAAGCATGCGATAGTTCCATTGTTCGATTCTGCCTTTTATAAGATTATGTGGAATTCGTATTGGGTTTTGGCTTCTACTTTACCAACCTCAAACCTAGCTGAAAAGAACTGTACTATTGCAGCTCATAGTTCAGCTTTCTGGGTTACTTATTTGATAAGAAAGAAAGAGACGTGTTTCTTTAAAATTCTGATATTCTGCCAAACAATGAAAAAATAGACTGTTTTCTATGAAGTTACATTTCCCAAGCGACCAAAATGAATGGTGAAGCTGCATGTGGAGATACCTACCACATAACATTTATAGTACAACACCAACAAAGAATGTCGAAAAATAAAGAAACTCGGGGAAAAAAAGAAAGAAACAACAGCGAACAGTAAGTGAGATATTTATTTTGAAATACTCGTAAAATCGAGCAAGAACAACGTCAGCTTAACACGTTGCAAGACCATCACTTTCTAAGTTACATATCTAAGCACAGAAGCAATCAGATTAAGGATAGCGCTCTGAGAAATGGTTCTTCATTCCCTGCCAACAATATTTTACAGTTTGTTTTAAAGCAAGGCATACAAGCAGTATTCAATCACGTACCAGACATGTTCAATTTCTGAGAGAAAATAGGAGAATGATTGTCAGGGAAGCATCTGTACATCTTACAGAACATGCTGACTGATTTGTGCAGCGTATGATCAGGCGTTATTTTGGGGATAAAAGGAGCAGCACAACATTCACATATCGTATCCCATAGTGCATGCAAACTAACCAGAGATGACTTGCTATTGTATTCCATGGAGCCCCAAACCATAAACCATAATGCCGTGATGTCACGCGGTGAAGCATTCCACAGATAAAACCGTATTGAACCTGTCACCACATTGGGACCATACTTGTGCGTCTTGACTATCAGTGGACAAACATAAGTGTGAATCACCTGAAAACATGACCCCGTGACATTAAGTTGTTTACGTTATTCTGCCTTGGCACCATTGCATACTTCAGTCCATTCTCTACCATTCTACTATTCTTCCATTCTATGTACTATTCTGTCTTCTACCATTGTCTTCTGTGCTATGGGATAGTGAAAGTTTTAACGGGCTTCGGAGTGCAAATCGCAAGTAACCAATGGGTAATAATTCTGGTCCATGTGGGAGCATAAGGATGTTATACACATGCTAAAAAAGGGCGCTAGAAGTAGATTATGAGAACATAGCTTGTCGATGGATGTTTCAATCTCTACGCGTTGATGTCTCTCTAGACGCACATGCTTCTATAGTAGCGTTTCTCACACTGTGAGGAGCACCCCCTAGGGGACGTGATAACCCTACATGGGGGGCGAGCATACCTAAAAGTTGAAAATAAAAGATTATTTAAAAAACTTATTAATTTATTGAAAGGAAACAAATACATTCTAAGGTAATAAAAAATAAAATACACATTCACACTGATATAACACACTTATAAATGCTTCAGTACTGTACAATGTATTTAATAATTAATTTAACAATATTAAGTTAAAATCAAGTTTAGTAATTACCAGTGACCCCATAGACCTGTCATATGTAAATTTATGTCTACAAAGTATTATACTTATCTTCATAATTTGTATGGTTTATAATAAGATCTATTGTAGATTTTGTGTCAATGTATATTGTAATTGATTTCAATGCATTGTAATTTCTTGGAGGGGGGGTGAAGAAAATTCTGATTAAAAATTGGGTCACAAAAATTGAAAGTTTGAGAAGCACTGTTCTATAGTCTATCCTCATTTTCTTGTTCCAATAATCTTTGCCACAACCAGTATATTACGGAGAAGATTAGGTCGGTGTCGGAGGGTATTTCAAGTATGGATCAACCTGCATTTTTCAATCCAATTACCATGAACTCTCTTCGTTGGAGGCCTCCTGGAATTATTATCTATTACATGTGTTTTCTGAGAGATGAAAGAAATTTTCCGATTATTTCCCTACCAGAAATAACGACACGAATATTACCCATTCTGTAGTTTCTTTTCCTTGCATCTTGCTCAACGTGCATCTTTTGCCTTATTGTAAGATGCTCCTAAGTAGTCTGAAATTTATATATTTTCTGGCAGCACGTTTTTATTGTTGCATCTTTAATGTTAATTAAGTGTAACACAGTGTAAAACTTAAAATGGTAAAATCCGGTATAAAATCAGGTTTCTGTCTTGCTGTACATCTTTTAAAGCCAATATAGCCCATTGAGTATAAAAATGCAAACTCATCAATTACAGAGAACTTTGTTTTATCTTAAGACTTCTTCTTTCTTGTATAAAATAATTTGTTTTAAGAGGAATTTGTTACTAAACCAGCACAAAATAGTACCTATAAGTCATGAAAAGACATTTTTCATTTCCTACTATTAGCTCACTCTCTCCCTATATATATATATATATCTTGTTCAAATTTTCAATCGTTAATGAGATACTTTCTATTCATCTAATCAAGTTCAAATAAATTTTTTAAAACTTGTAGTGGATGGCACTTGATGTTCATTCAGTTTTTTTCAATTCACTTATTAATTAATTGAAATTAATTACCTGTTTTCGACGCCAACTTAGATTCGTCTCCATTGTTGTTACTATGTAATTGTCAAAACAATGACAAAAGTTGGCATCAAAAACCAGTTTTTCAGCCAAACTAGCCAAACCGGGTGTGCATTGTTACAACAATGCAGTCAAATCATGCTCTTTCTTTAAATTCCTACTTTCTGTTCCCTCTCTCCCTATATATATCTTGTGTTTAAATTTTCAATTGTTAATAAAATACTTTCTATTCATCCATATAAAGTAGGAATTGACTTAATTTTTTTTTATATTACTTGTTCTCAATTGCGTTGATTATTTTTCGATGAAGGTAAACCGAACGAATTGTTTGTTTCGTTATTTTTGAAGAAAGTAAAGATTAAATAAAAAAAATACATATTCCCTATAGATTAGTGTTGCTATGGTTATTTCCTTTTGTGAAAATTATATAAAAAATTCTCTTCCTTAAGGCTGACATGAAATGCTTAAATTCAACCAAAGACTTTTTTAAAAGATATTTTACGTCCATCTCATTTTTGATAATAAACAAATAAAATCAATTTAAAGAAAAGAAATTTAATTAAAGAAATTAATTCATTTTGAGGAAAGAAATTTAAGGTTTTCAGCCAGATTTTGTCAGTGGCACACCACTTTCATTAAACGTTTGGCATTAACATCTGTGACAAGTTGCTTGGGAATTTCTGCTCTACCGTAAATGTTCTGTTTATGAAGGTCCCTTCTTACAGTAATTATTGACATTAGGAAATCCAGGTGCTGATTGAGTTCTGCGGTTACTTTTGCTGCAGATGTTCGCTTTTTAGATATTACAATCCACTTCAATATCCGTCGGTCTCTTTTACTGAGCTTCTCTTTCCGTCCACTAGTTTGCTTTACCGAGCTTGTCCGCAGCGCTGTGTGTATGCTGTCATGATTTAAGACACCACAGCTCTAGAAATCCTTAAAGTTGAGATGTTTCATCACACTTGCTCCAGTTAGACGGGCTCCTACAATTTGGCCTCTTTGAAAATCTAAAAGGTCTGACATTTTACGTTTTTGAAAAAAAATCCGAGATTTACAGAACTTTAATAAAGGTACCACATACTACCAGAATACATGCATTTCTATCTATAAAAAAACTAGTAGCTATTATTATATTTTAATGCTTATGAAGCGTATTCAAAAATGTCCCTTTATGCACAGGTGTTTCAATTATTTTGATAACCATCTATATTTGTGCGTACATACTGGGTGGTCTCAAAGTCATGGTACAAACTTTAAGGGTAGGTACAGAATAATGTAACAATCATTTATTGCATAGGAATGTATGGGTGCAAGTGACGCGGTGAAAAAATAAGGGACGAAAGGAAAGACAAAGTGTTTATTGAAAACATCGTTGACGAGAGTAATGTTTACCATAACTGTTCAGCATATGAGCTATGAAATCCAGCTGCGGCTCACATTGCTGTACCACCCACTGGCAGTCGGAGAGATCATAGTCTGCCAGATTCAAAGCTCGTACTCGCTGAAAATGGAAGAGGTGTAAGCGATTTTACAAATTGTCTGAGGACTCACACTTTCGTAATGAGCAACAACTCTCTTGTATCTCCGTCTATCAGCCACTACGATCAAGGTGCTTTCTTCCAGGCTTGGACTGCGTACAGCTCTTCGTCGACCAACGTCATGTCTGGTGACGTGGAACGAACGTGTTTCACGAAGTTGACGATGTAAATGCTGAAAAAATTCTGTAATCCGGTATTGGCCGATCCGGAAACTGTGCGCGATACATTCGTAGTGTCTCTCTGCTGTTACAATTTGCTCGGTCGTACATGCAATGCATGTCTGCCTTTTCCGCATACTTAGTCTTCCATTGTAGACGTCAGTACAGTTGCGAACGGTGCTTTCTCCTACTGAGATGCATCATGTTGAATGGCAGATAGACATCTACTGTACCCTACTATCAACCAACCGATAACTCCATTTCTCTTTTTTACTTCTCCTGTTTGTGCCTCACCTCGTCATTTGCACCCGTACATTCCTATACAATATATGATTATTACAATGTCCTGTTTGTACCATGAATTCTGGACCACCCTGCATATGTGTAAATAGTGAATATATAATTACATTTACTTGATTGATTTATACACGTTTATTTTCTTTTTATGAATAAAATACTTTTCTGATTTATCCAGTTAGAATACATGTATGAATTTTAAGATTATCCATTATTCAATAGTCATGTGCTTCTTTGTTCATTCATTTATTTCTATCACTATTACGTATATGTTTCCTGCTAAAGGAAAAGTTGGATTCAATAAAACCCGCTTAACGCTCAAAGTCCTAAATCTATGACAATTTCAGAAAACGTAAATTTTTTTTTATTTTGATTTGTTTAATATTTTTTTATCATCTTTTAATAGATTTCTTGAACTAAGATTAAATTTTCGGTATTTATCTCCTTATTTGTGAGATTTATTTACATTTACTTCTAAAGCTTTATTCCATCGTCTTATGACAATTGATTTTTGACATATTTTCTTCGTATAGAATGTTATGAATTTAAATTTTATTATATAAGAAATCTCTTTTTATTGAAAAAAAATCCTTAAATGTATTATTATTTTTTTTTTTTGAAAAAATATTATAGTTTCGAAAAGCGCGTTACTGAAATAAAAGAAAAAAGTGAAATTCCAAACAAGTTACAAATAAAATAAAAAAAACAAACCAGTTCCAGTGGCACTTGATTCTTAAGGTTCTCCAAGCCGTTATTATGTTTGTAATATCCACCAAACAGCTGTCCTCTGAGTTTATTACATATTTGTACTTGAAACGAATTGTCACATTTATGACCGTAAGAATTTTTTTCTGGCAGGCTTATTTATTTAGCTTGAGGAACTTTCTGTGACTCAACATACCAATCCCACATAAACTTTACATATTTTAAAATCGATGGCCACCGGTTAAGAAACTAAATCAACCGGAAGAAAACTGGATTGAGCCGGTGTACCTTTACATAAATCATTTCGAAATAAAATATGAAAAAAAATATCAGAGCTTTACAACGTTTAGCCACGTTGAGTTTATAGTAAAGGTTATTTCAAAGCTATTGACGTCAGGAGATATTACAGATTGTCGTGCGAGGTTTGATCACCTGATTGTAGGGGATCGAAATTGAATTTTTGAAGACAGGAAAAAATATTTGGCAAATATAATTCAACTTGTGTTAAAAATGAATAACACACAACTAAATGTTTCTATTTCGTTATGTTCCTCTTTTGAAAATTTTTCTGTTTTAAAAGACTCAATGATGTGGAGATGTGATTAAATTTTTATATAGGCTTCCGCAAATCATGGTTGATTGATTAATTGTCTATTTACGGGCACATTTAGAGGCTACACAAGAGCTACAGACGACGGACCTCGTAATTTCTAAGTAAGGTCAATTGATCTCAAGGTCATGGGTCTGATAATGCAGTTAAAGTAATGATTATGTAAGGTCTATACACACACATATAATATTTATTGATCATACACAATTACCAATCACGCTGACAACTAGTTCGATCATAGCCTCCAGGATTACTGGGCCCATAATTCCAACTGCCGATTTTATTTCCTACACTCAGATGGTTAATTTTTGGGCTCCTCTTTAATCAAAAACTCTAATGGGAATGTGAACATATGACACACACACACACACACACACGCGCGCGCGCGCGCGCGCGCGTTGTAATAAAGTCTTTTTTATAAGAATAATTTTAAAAAGCCATGCATCTTACATTATATGCATATTTGTATTGATATATATTATCTGTTTCCTGTTTCATTTATTAGATTACGTGGTATATAGGGCAACAGAGGATGTAACCCACATTCAAAAGTATTTTTAGTTTAATATATAATAAAGTATTTCGAGGTGTGGTAGAAAAGCTCTAAGAACTTGTTCATCAATCATTGCTTTCTCTAAAAAAAAATCTCAGAAATTTAAAGTGCACAAGGATTTATGCTTTGAATATATTCTTGAGATTTTTTGAATTTATATGCAGTATAATTTGAGAAAGTTAACGGAATATGATCTTGATCGTTTGTACACATTGGTACTATTCACATTTCAATATACAATAAATTAAGTATGTTTTAAGTCATTGAGGTAGGATTCTTTTGCTGTTGATTCTGATGCTCAGAATCTCCTTTCTCCCTTTTTTGTCTTGTTGAGTATTGTTTCCCGAAATTTCACAATATTTGCTGGGAATAAAATTTTTCTTTGATTTTTTTCCCCATTATGTTTTGGTAGAGAACAGCAAATATGTCTTCTGGAGTTGTTGCAGTTGAGGAATATATTGAACCCCCCTCTGGCAAGTTTATCCTCCTATTCAGGCCAAAATATTGATAAACATTACCAGATTCCAAAGAAAAATGAACTGATTATTATAAGACTGAATGAATGATCTTGATAGGCAGTCTGTAAATTAATTATGGAGAGCTAAAATTTATAATTTTTAAGTGCAGATGTAAATGTAAAGAAGTGTTTACTAACGTCGCATAAAGACCCGCCGTAGGGGGGGGGCGATGCACGTTAAATCTGTCGAGAGCTCAAACGTCCTCCCATTGGTGTGGTAGTTAGGAGAGGGGTGCCATCTCAGGTGTCGACTTCGTCAGTTGGTGTCATACAAGAGCACTATGAGGTCCGTCGCCAAAAGTCCTCGTGTAGCTGAACAGTGCGACGTTAATATTCACTCACTCCACCACGCCAACTTGGAGTTTTTGAGTCTCGACAGATTTAGCACAAATAGAAAACAAAATATCTGGTAAATTACTAGGACCAATTGCTTGATAAAGTCAGAAAGTTTTTGTTTGACTCAGTTAAATTCTCTAAAGCAGCTATCACAAATTTAAAAAAGACCTTTGTTTGAATATATATAAGTACAAACTGAATTTTAAATAAGATTTTATTGCGCATAGCAACTAGGGGCAATAGTTGTGACAGAATTTTTATACTGTTTCGCTTCTATTCATTTGTTTGTATAGCTTTAATGTGGATGTTTTATTACCATCCATTTCTGCCCCTCATAGATTCGCAACTCACAGTCAATACATTTTATTCTCTTTTCTGAAGAACGCAATAAAAAAAAAATAACCAAATACACCAGATCAGTACACTAAAATGCCTTAAATTATCTCACGTGCAGTTTCGGACAGATAACTCATAAAATAAACTTCAGAACGCGTGAGGGTATAAGCATACATAATTAAAGAAGGGTATGACTTAGAACTTACAAACTTTTTCCTGAAGTCAGTTCATGTCTGTGTAATGCGTCCTTTTTAGCGCGTTTTTCACGTAGTTGAACTAAAGCGCTATTAGGACGCAAATTTCGTCTTCGTCTTCGTTCCATATTTTGTCGTACCTTTTTCTCAGGCAATAAGCAACCAATTGACCTCGGGTTTTCGGCATTTGGTTGCATTTGTGCCCTAGATGAGCCGAATCATATTTAAATTTTCCCATAGTTTCCCCGAATTTTGCTAGTTTTTGCTTTTTTATAGTGCTGATACAGATTTGTGTCATTATTTCTTTTCAGCTCAATAGTAGTTCATTTAGAGGAGTGGTACAGTACACTACTTTCTGTTAGTAAAAAGTTCATTAGTTGCATTATTGTAAAATACAACATGTGAAAAACGCGCTGAAATTACTTGGTCATGCCAATGATTGATATCTTGTTTACTGGTAGCCATATTAACCAACACCAATTCTGAAAAAAGAAATTGCAAAAATAAATGCTTCATTATATGATCAAATGAGTACAATTTCAAGATAAAGGGATTTTAATTCATTTATGTATATTTTTTCGGATGTTCTACGAACTTTATGAAGGCACTTTTCCCAACTTCTTAAGTTTGGTTTACATTTTTCTGGTAATTTTACGTGAGCATTTCAGTTTATTTCTTTAGCTTCATACAATTTTAAAATATAATCAAGGAATATATTTAAAATTTTCTTAGTGGAAGCTCTTTTTTTCTTTGCAGTGGCCGCGGTAGCCTAGTAGAGATAGTCACGAGCTCGTGGGTGGTATTGCCGTGTCCTAGGTTTGAGTTCTGATAACACTAAAAATCTGCCATGTAAAAGGGCTGAAGCTTGTTAAGGTTACCAGGACAGGCTTGAAAGAGTAAAATGCAGAAAAAAAAGACTCTGTTTGTGGTACATATATCTTCAAAAATTTCCAATAGAGCTTAGATTTTTTTTTTTTTTTTGTGATTTTAATATAAAAATATTTTAATCAATCTATAGAAATGCAAAAATAATTTTTAGTTAAAATTTTTTTTTTCGTTTAATTTATGTTGTTTATAATTTTTGAGATCTCATAATACATGCTTATGTTTAGGTACCATTTTTTAAAAAAAGTATCTCCTAAATATGTAAATATGTATGTATAAACAATACAAAAAATATAGTGAACCTAACTTTTTAGTAAAATATTAAGATAGTTTCTTTAAAAAATTATAAAACTTAGTAATTTTGAAAAATTTTATCCCCCCCCCCTTTTCACACATAAAACTATTTTTTAAGAAAACTCTGTATAACTTCGACTAAATAAAACAGGTTCACTGTATGCACAGGTATCCTGTACAGAAGTATAAAAAATTTGGAGCCATATAATGTGCAATAGTTTTTTTTATAAAACTGTTCCTAGAAAAGCAAAAAAGTATGCCTTGGAGAAAAAGTGAAAAAACTAAGCGTTTGTAAACGTTTGTTTACATTTTCGTCAATTACTTTTTCATATTTTAAGGTTATTTTATCAACAAATTTAGAAAAAAATATGCAGATTTAGAAAAATATGCATTATTTTTTAATACTAAAATTGAAAAAAAAATTGACTTTTTGAATGTGTATGATGTCTTGGTTTTCTTAAATCTCTTGTGGTTCTAAGTCCTCATGTTGGAGTGGTGTGGAAGTTAGAAGAGATGGGTGCCAGCTGAGGTCTTGTCCTCGTTAATTGACCGCGGTTCGAGGTCCGCCGCGAAGAGTCCTCGGGTTGCCTTATAGAGTGAGGTTTATAAGCAATCATTCATTCTTTCTCTTTGCATGAGATTTTTCATTGTAAATATTTGTTGAACGAATATATTACACAAAAAAAATGACTCCACTGCCCTCAATTTAATGGATATTTTAACGTCGCTGAATCCCGAGCTTTCATTAAGCCCTGGGCTTATTTACGAAAGAAATGTACAGATCCAATCGAACTTCACATTAAAATTTCTTCGTTATTTAGTCTTGACAAAGACTGGCGGCGTGGTTGGTTTGTCGCTGGCCTTCTGCACCCAAGGTTGCGGGTTCGACCCCGGCCCAAGTCGGTGGATTTTCATGATGCTGAAAATAGACAGCGGCCATGTCGTATGATTATGCGGCATGTAAATGATCCCTTTAGTGTCTGTTTGGCTTGGATGCTCTCGGCAAAATTAAATCCTAGTACTGGTTCGCATCGCCAAGAGCTCAGGTGCCTCCCTCTGTGAAGAAAACTGGGCATCAAAATCGCTTGCTATAATTGGTATCGACTATATGGTGCAGCGCTGAAAAGTGATACCAGCTCCTGGGGAATATACTAGGTCTGCAAAGGTTTAAAATACCAATGCGCAGCCCCATTGAGAAAAAAAAAGTCTTGATAAAGAGACAAAAAGCTGTGTATTTCTGACGCGGTTTACAAACACTTTTTTTTCTTTTTTTTATCACCAATTTCTTAGTACTTTTTATTAAAAGCTAAAAAAAAAAAAAAATTAATGGGGCCTTTTTTTTTTCAACCGCCCTTTTTTCTTCTTTTTTTGAAATAAGATCAACAAAAAAAAAAACAAAAAAAATCAGGCTATAAAGTTAAATATATTTTTAATATATTTTAAATATATTTTATATTAATATATTATATATATCGGAGATGTGGATATGAATATTTTTTGGCTCAATAAAAAGCAGGAAAAAAAAGTAATCCTTGTATTGGATTTGAAATTTCGCTTCAGTACTTCAGTAAGCGGACAGCTGTTTTTTCAGCTGTCTGAATGGCACTTAAGGCTACACAAATGGCAAAAATATCGATTTTTTCTATGTCTTCTAGGGGGCCATATAATTAGAAAGCTTGAACTCAAATTTCAGATCTCGTAATCGGTTAGTTTTTAAGATCTCTGAGCATAGGTTTTAGTTTCAGTTTCCTTTTAAAGCATTTTTCCATTCTTAAGGTATCCGACTGGTTGCGACAACTTTTTTTTTTTTAAAAAAGAGATATGGGGATTTTTTTGTTATTTTTAGATTTGTTTAGTGCATTTTAAGAAAAATGTGCTAAAATTAAGAAGAGAAAAAGAAATTATTATTACTAAATTGGGAAAAAGGTTAAAATTGACAAAAAATAGCGTAAACGCGGCCCATTCTGCACCAAAGGTTTATGAACAAATTTTCAATTTTTTCAATCTAATGTGTTGCTATATTATTCAATTTTGAAATGACCTCAGGATAAAAGATATTTTCTTTTTTACAAATACTAGAGCACTTTATCTCGGTTTCTATATGAAAATGCTTAAAAAGACAGTGATTATATTCACATAAGGGACTGTAAATTTTGTAATAAAACAGTGATTGATAAATCTGAAGGTTAAAACACTTCTACTATTATACAGAGCATACACAAAAAATTTCACAGTTAATTATGTTCAAAACTTTTTTAGTAATCGCTGACCCCGTTTGATTATTTTCAAAAAATCACATTTCGAGTAAAACGCGTTTTAAAGTATGACATCTTGCTGAAAGTAATGACATCTGCTTTTACTAAAATACTTGTAGTTTTTGTTCTAGTAAACGGAAAATGATAAACTTGGTATTTTTATAAAGCTAATAAGATGGTCCATAAAATAAAATCATAAAAAAAATTTGGCAATTTTTGGCAAAATTCACAATTTTAGGGTAGTCGGGCACCTTAAATTAAATTAATTGAAATTATTTTTGAGCACAATCAACTCTTTCAATTTGAAACAGATAATATATAGCTTCACATTTTCATTACTAAAATCATTTTTGTTTGCTTATGTTTTGTACTTTTTGAGTTCTCATACTTACTTCATTAAGGTCGAGTGTTAAAAAAAACTTTGTTTTTACAAATAGTTTATGTAACTTAAAAAGTTTTATCATTAGCTTTTTTCTGTTGTGAAAATGCCACGACTCAAACGTTCTCAGGTTGCTATGAGAAACAATATTTGTAAGAGATGGAATACTCTACTGAAAATAGTGTATCTAAAAACCAGTTCTCAGTTGATACAACAGTCCAAATACAAGTATTCTGAATACAAATATTGCAGATAAAACTGAATATTCCCATGATTC